>RJWM01026739.1:0-27685 GCA_004363535.1 Dasyprocta punctata
GTCATGCATTTGGGTCTCTAGTGGGACTCTTGCATGACATTGCTGTGGGATCCAGGCCCTCGGCTATCCTGGGTCTTAGTGTTGTGGACAGATCTTCCTGCACCGTCTTGTGTTTAACTTTGGGTGATTATGATAAAACAGTATTACAAATCCTGTGTCCTGTATGTAGTTGTTCTCCCTGTAACCCCTGACTACAACAAATGCCCAAGACACAAGGAGATGTCAGACGTGAGTAGTATTTCCTAATTATCCCAAGTTCTATCTTTAAGGTTGCCAGATTGAGCAAATAAGAACAAAGAACTCCAGTCAAATTTGAATTTCAAACAACAATTCTTTTTACAGTAAGAATATCCCAAAGTTTGGATGGGACCTATTTATTAAAAAATTCTAATCTGAAATTCTAATGAAATTTGGAATCCTGTATTTACTTGTCAATACTCCTTACCTTAATATCCAAGGATGGGATACTGGCAAAATTGGAATTTAAAAGAATTTATATTTAAAACAAAACTTCTTGCTTTCATTTCAATTAATCATAGCAGAAAGCTCCAAGCCTCATTAGTTGAACACAATACCATTTTAACATAGAGGATTCATTTAAGAACTCATGGTTCATTTTAAATAGCCTAATTCAATTTGAAAGAAATAGAACAGTTTAAAAACAAATATTATATTCCCCTAGGAATTGATGTGTAATAATAAAAAGCAATGCATTATTGGTAAAGAAAAGAGCAATTAAAATGTAGTAAGAATATAGTATACTTGTGTAGCAGACCACTGTTTACTCCTTCCAGAAACTAAAATATCAATGTGGATTATAATTCTGGGCAAAAAGAAAACTGCTGACAAACATTTCTTGACAGATCTCAAAAGTTTTACATACTTCAAACAATGTGAGAGAACACAGAAATAGTCCTAGAGTTTCAGTGGTATTTTGGACTGAACCCAGGGCCTTCACACTGAGCTACATCATGAGCCCTTCTTCTTCCATTTTGAGACAGGTTCTAGCTAAACTGTGAAGTTGTCCAGGCTGGGCTTGAACTCACGACCTCCCACTATATTCAGATTGGGATTCTGAAGAGTATTCACATGGAAAGCCAAAATATTTTTGAAAACAAATATACCTTGTTTGAGAAGACTTACGTGACTAAGCAATCAGGGAGAGAGACAGCTGGCAAAAGGGACAGGAAAGGCTTCTCAATCACAGCACTTTTGTAGGCCTCTTCCCTTATCTGCACGGGATACAGTCTAAGACTCCCCAGCGATGCCTAAAAGCATCGGGCCCTATATGCTATAACTTTCCTACACATGCAAACCTGAATGTTTAATTTGTAAATTAGGGAAATAGCTAGTGCTAAGGTAAACTATAACAGCATAAATTGTATGAATGTCCCCTATCTGTCCAAACCTATTCCTGAATGTGTGTAATTATCTCTCACTTGCAGTCAATGTCTCAGTCTTCCTTCAGGAGGACCTGGCTGAAGCCATCCTCTAAGCTCAGCGCTTTCAGGGCAATACCCTGTTGTCAATCAGAACGCACTTTCAGCTCCTCCTACCCACAGATGTGATGTCTTCACCGTTGTACTGAGCACTGTCACACACAGGCCATAACTTCTGCAGTCTGAGGTGACAGCACAGCTAGCGCAGACTTGTTTTTCATCTTTCACAATTTCACGGACAGAAGATCTGTTCTTGCTGTAGATCTTAAGGGCCTCAGCATACAACGTCTTTTATTTGTTTTTGATTTTGATTTCTTGTCTTTTTGAGATAGGGTCTCACTATGCAGGCTTGAACTCACTTTGTAGCCTAGGCTGTTCTCGAACTTGCAGCAAGTCTCCTGCCTCAGCTTCCCAAGTGCTGGATTATAGGCCTGCGCCATACCTGGCACTACGTTTTTTAGTAAGTCGAGGGCTTTCACCTTTTTACTTAGAGGAAGCACCTTACAGCTCCTCTTTGGCAAATCCCAATCACTGGCATTACTACTTCTGTGCACAGAGGGTTTTATTACATGTACTAGGTATGACTTGAACACAACCAAGATTTAATACCTCAGATGGCTACGGAGGGGCTCGCGGTAGATAGCACATACAGTGTGCACACGCTGGATGGGGAGAAGTTGCTGGATGGTATAAGACTTCATCATACTGCCAAGAACCGCATACAATTTAAAACTTAAGAATTGAAAAAAAAAAAAGAATTGTTTATTCCTGGAATTTTCCATTTAATATTTTTGGACTGAGGTTGACAGAGGGTAACTGAAAGCAGAGAAAATAAAACCATGAATTAGAGGGGACTCCGGTATTGACATGCTGTAATGTTGGAAAAGGGACTGTCCTATGTATCTAGGATAGTTCCCAGCATCACTGGGCTCTCCCCACTAGATACCAGCACTCACAATAAACAAAAATATTTTGGACATCACCAAATAACTTGGGGGACCAAACATCTATCCTCTGATGAGAGGCATGAATCTAGGAGGACCTTTGGTATCATTGATGTGGAATGTCACAGTCCCAAATTCCCAGAAAAATTAAAAACTACCATTGTGGGGGAGCTTAAAATAACAAAGCACTGTAACACTACAACAAATCCACACAGACCAAAACCGTCTTACAATATTTACAGTATAATTAAATAGGTCTATCTACCGAAAATGCCTTTTGTTCTCTTTTTTTTACTGTATGAAAAGTTGGGTGCTGTCGGGAGGCCTATTTTCAGTCCCATTCTCCAGCCTGCCCACCACATGCAATACGGTGAGAGTCAAACCTTCTCCTCCTTTTGATGCTTGGCCCCAAAACATAGGTCATTAATGGTCCTGTGTTATGGACAAGAAAACTCAGGTCTAGAAAAGGGAATAATATATCTGAGTTCCCTCTGCTCACCAGATTTTAAATTCTAGAAATAACTCCGAAGTCCAAGCCCTGAACCACCTCCCTCACTTTGGGAGCTGGGGGAATCACTACGCGTCCCTGACTTTGTTTCCTCAGCGTAACTTGGTAATAGTATTTCTACAACTTCACAAAGGCACTGTAAGAACTGAGGCAGTGGAGTGAGCTGTTGGGAGGGCAAGGAACTCAGCAACCAGTGGCAGAATTAGTGGCTGTTTTCGGCAGCAAAACATCCCCAAAGTCACAGAGATTATGGTCCCAGTGAGCTCCTGTGGCTTAGCAGACAAAGTCGCAAAAGGTCTGAACGGAAGCACACTTAAAGGTCACTCACTTGACAGATGAGACCTTGGAGCCAAGGTGGAAGGATTGATCCTACCTATGCAGGCCACGACCTGCCAGGCTGCAGGCCCCGGAGTCTGGCCACACAGCAACCCTCGCTGCTGGCCAGGATCTGGTCAAACCCTCTATCCGAGCAGCCTCCCATTCCTTTTGTGGAGATCCAAATGATCACCCTATCACATCGGTCACAGACCTGTATTTTGCACTTCCTGTATTTCCGATGATTTCAGGATCCAATTATTGTTTTGAATTTCTAAGAGAAAAAGGGCCAAATTCAGTGTTTCAGATACTCAATCAATACAGCATAAAAGAAAACATTTAATCTTTGGGTTACAAAGCCTCATTAGGAGAAGTAGCTGCTAGAGCACGCACAGGGAGGGCTTATGATTCCTATTACACGATTAGAAATGCAATCAGGTTGAAGTCAGTTCAGTATATTTGGGGGAAGCAGGGAATAGTTGTAGGGAATGTTACTTCATCATAAATGGCAGAAAAACAAAAAAACCTAACCAACACTGTGTCTTATATAGAACTTGTAGTATTAAATCATTTTCAGACACGTATTACCCCATATTCTTCCCCCAAACATCACAGTGGAGAAGCTACTGATAGCTGGGTTTTCAGGGCTACTGAACCACAGACTATTTGAAGAGAAAAATGTCTGACCCATACTTTCATGAAGCCACATTTAGATTCTAGGTCTAATTTCAACAGATATCAGCACAGCGAAGCTTCAGTTACAGCGGACAGATCATTTGTCAAGAATGGAAAAAGCCAAGATGCCAGGGCAGTTGTATTGGGGAGGATGGGAAGGAAGAAGTGCAAGTATATTTTAAAAGAAATGTAGTGAAACACCGCTAACAGAGAGAGAGAGCAGAGTTCAACTGTAAGCCTTGGACAGGAGGGAGAGTCCGGTGAGCTAAGGCCAGGCCAAGACTTCAGGGTCACAGGCACCAAGGGTCACCACTGGTGTGGCCACAATTCCAGTGTAATGTTAGGTGGTGATTGGATAGATACCATCAGTGGGGGAGACTGGGAACCTAGTAGATGTTACACTGGTAACTGAGACATGAGAAACATGCTAAATAAATAACAAAATAATTATTCATTTGCCTTTTAAAAGAAATCTTTTTAGGGAAAAAATATATATACAGAAGATAGTTTCTCTTAGCTCACTGAAAAGAAAGGCTTGTGTTAATACTGTTTGGATAATATTTCATGCCTATATCTTCTACTCTGAATAACTACCATAGAGATAGTAATACACAACGTATTAATTATTGTTACTCTCCTACTTACTAGCCTGTTGAAACTGTTTTATTATTATTATTATTATTATTTTTCGCTTTCAAAAAAATCTTTTTAGGTTTTCACAAAATTAAGAGTGTCACCACGGAGTAAAAGCAAGAAGTCTCTGATTATGTGTCTTCTATTGTGTAATACAACACTGGGTAATGTGGACTGATAAATAAGTGAACAATAAAGTATTTTTAAAAATAAAGGTCTATAAAATTCATGTGCCCTGTATTTACACCAGTAATTGTTGCAGAAAAGGTGCATTAAAGAACTTAGAATATAAAAACAAACGACCCCCACCACCACTACCAAGTAATTATACTGCATGTGAGAAACTCACTAAGCATTTAATCATTTAAATTCTAGGGTAGTAGTTCAGCACAGCTTTTCTGTTAAGATATTTTAAATTATAATTTCAAATGGATGCATTGTCACAGACCTCTGGGCCCATTTTACACACAATATCAATATACCACTACTAATAAATAGGATTCCTTTCCCAAGGCTCCCAGTGGGAGCTCAATGGGCCTTCTGCTTGGGAGGCAATGTCAAAGTTCTCCAGAGGAAATTACTTTCCTGATGCTCACCCTCAGAACCAAAAGGAAGCACCACATAGAATGTGAATCTAGAGGGAACCAGCTGAGGGAAAAGGAAGATGGCGACCGTCCGGCTGACGTCTTCAGACAAAGGCAAACAAGGCTCCCATTTAAGTGCGTCTATGCAGCTAAGCCCTTCCAGGTCCACCACACACCTCTCTTTCTCTCCCAGAGAGTGAATACCAGAAGGCAGAAAACTCCCAGGGTTCTCTGCGTGGCCTCTATGGTCAACCTTTAATGTTTAGAGTTGTGTTATCTTCGTGTCACCATCCCTTGGGATCCAGAAGGCACTGGTTCTGGGACACTGCAACCCAGATCATCAAAGCCAAAGATGCTCAAGTAGTATTTGTTTATAACCTATGTAATCCTCCCGTGTTACTTTAAAACACTCCTAGACTATATATAACACCTCATATGGCTTCTACGGAAGTAGTTGTTGTAATGCATTGTTTGGAGAGTAATAAAAGAAATCACGTGTGAAACATTGGATCTTTGCGTTGGTTGAATCCAGATGTGAAACACAGATATAGAAGGCTGTCCTCCAAATCACACCTGGACCCACCTCTAACAGAACAGAAGGTTATATGGTATATGGCATAAGAAAAAGCACCTGACATGTGATTTCTCCACACCCTCCTGTCACATAAGTTTTACACTGTGGTCGCACCTTGACTCACATCTTAAATCTGAACAAATCCCTTTGCTCAGATGTTTCAACACTTGCTCCGCTGTGTGTAACTCCTTTGATCTTGACAGAGCTTCCACTTTACACCATAAACACTCTACTGTGTCAATGCTACCTGCAGGACATGGAGAAACACTGGTAACCCATTCTGACAGTGGCTGTCAATGTCCTGTGAGAAGACTCCACACATCTGGTACAACTGCTAAGACAGGTTCCAAAATAACTCGACGGGGCTGGAATCCAGGTTCAACCAATGTCCAAAAGTGTAGCCTTGGACAAATCACTCAACTACTAAGCCTCACTTTTCTAATCGATAGAGGAGGTTGTTGGTACCAACCCTGAAAGGTATCTGTATTTGATGAAATAATAAAACTGTAAAATGCTTACCGCCATTCCCAGTGCAGAAAAATACCCAATAAGCATTGGCAGTTGCTTTCTTAGTGTCCCAAATTCAACAAGGGGTGGAGAAGAGAAGCCCCTACCTGTAAAACTGTGAAAAGCATAATCATGAAAAACTGTAATTTTAATGAAAACTATGACCGGGTAGACTTTCCCTGTTTATAGCAAAATACACCATAAAGGTACTGTATATGAAGCAGTATGCTTTTTCCTTAGAAAGAGACCAAGATATCAGCAGATTGCAGAAGGTCCAGACATCATCAGAACAGACACACCTGCCTGTGCAAGCAGCCACATACACTCTTTAATATGATGAAACTGGCATTTCAAATTCTTGAGGAAAGGCTGCACCATTCAATAAATGGCACTCGTATAAATGGCTGCCCATTTGGAAAAAAAAATATATAAAGTCAGACCTTTAACACACCCATGTGCACGTACATATACATCCTCTTCCAAAGAGGTTAAAGATCCAAGTAATAAAATTATGATGCCAGGAGAAGAAAATTTAGAAGAATATTGCTTTAATTTGGGGGTTAGGAAAGGCCTTTTGAAAGCAAGCCACCAAACTCATAAACTGTAAAGGTTGTAATTTTATGTATATAAAAATGAATGAAGTGTCTGCAGAGGGAAATGGATCATAGAAAAACAAAAATGACAGCCAAGGAAAGAAATATTTCCTATCACACACGCTATCAAAAACCTAGTATCTAAAATTCATTAAGAGTTCCAGTAACTCAGAAAGAAAAGTATAAATAGCCTTGTAAGCAAAAAATGGTAAAGCTTAAAGTAATTCAGAGAAATGCAAATCAGGGCAGAGATGCTTATATTTACTAATCCTTATATTTCACTGTTTGTAAATAAAATAGTACAGCCACACCCATCTCCTAGGGAAGTTGAATTAGTGAACTTCATGGAAAGTGTTTAAAACTATCCCAACCCACAGACATTCAAGTAAATGTTAGCCAACAGCAGTAGTAGCAGTGGTGGTGGTAGTAGTAACAATTCAGGACACACAAAAATAAGATACCATCTAGCATCACTAGCAAACCCATCATAAGCAAAACTGCAGAAGGGTTATCCAGCAGACGCGTATGGGAAAACAGCACCTGCTGCATTGGTGGCAGGGACATGAACTGGTTTGGCCTGTTTCTGGAGAATGATGTGACCTCCAATTACCGATCGACCAATATTTTAATATATGTATCCTATGACACAAAAAAATGTGTACATCCACGTACCATATAGCAATGTTTAGCTTAGTGACAGACCACATATCCTGGATGACTCTAACAGAGCTGAAAAATGCCTAACCCTGGTGACATCACAGCTGTCCTAAAGTCTTAACACAAGGAATTACATGTTTGTGGTGATCTTGGTGTAAACAAACCTACTGCACTGCCAGTCATACAAAAATGTGCATGCAGCACAATTACAGACCCTACGTAAACGACTGTGTGCTTTTAATGATTTTAGAGTACTCCTACTTATTAAAAGAAGGTTTTCTGTAGAACAGTATGTCTCGTTATGCTAATAGCACCTCATACCTTCCGGTCACTGAGTCTCTGGATGGCATTGGGAGGCCACAGCGAGTGACTGACCTAACACTTCTAGGTTTGTGCATGTACACGCTGTGGTGCTCATACGATGATGAAATGTGCCCAATGACACATTTCTCAGCATGTGTCCTCATCATTAGGGGACACATGGCTGTTCACAGATATCCGATGTGGCACAGTTCGTAAACGCAACAGTTGACATCAGAAACAACAGACATGACCAGTGGCTGGGAGTATGTAATACACTCTGGCATGTCTGCATGAGGCAGTATTACAGAGAACAATGAGCACCAATATATACTGATAGGGAAAAAAAAGGTCTAATACCTTGCCAGTAAGTAAAACTTGAAATGATCTGTACTTTTTTGCATGTAAAAATCATCTGTACTTTTATATAAAATATGCACATTCAAATGGATATGAAAGAGAAAGGCCAAGCTGTTATCATGGTTACCTCAGAAGGAAGCAGAAGTAGGTGGAAATGAAGAGGGTACTTTTAATTTTTCACCTTCTTTGATTTAGAAAGAAAGCAAGGGTACTAAAAAACAAATTTTAAAAAAGGAAGGCGACAGAGTCAGCTTGGAATCCTTGAATCAGACCTGAGTAAATGACAGTTTCCATATGCTTTTTAAAACACCTGCAGAACTCTTGCCTTTGGGGGGTCCACCGGAGAGAAAACCCATCACAGCTGGACAACACTAACAGGATCATTCAACTCATTTATTCTGACTCTGCTCATCTCAATTTCTGCAGTTGTCCACTTGGCAGTCATATTCCTCAGAGTAAATGAGTAAGTTTGCACTCTTAATTTTATCAGCCTTCAGAACCCTAACACACAGTGGTTCCCCAGACCAATAAATCTGAATTCTGAATCTGATCCTGCAAAGTTGCCCCCACTCCGCTCCCCGCAAGGTGGCTCCAGGGTACAAAACTTGCAGGAGACCCGGCGTGCCTAAAATGGTAGACTTCCAACCACTACCATCACGGCTGGCCGTTTTAACACTACTATTCATTTATTATAGAAAAAAAATGAAAAGTGAAACTCAGGAGAATGCGACACTTGTCACAGTCACTGTTCAATGTGACACCACTTACACCCATCTGACAAATATTGATGAACTCAACTCTATAGACAGGGCTGCTCTATTCTGGAGTCTTATTAGTCTGTCAGTCAGAGGAGAGGCCCATAGCTTGGTCACCAGAACTGGCTTTGGCAAGGACGACACAGCTGGGTCATCCTAGGTGAGGCTGTCTGAGGGCCACACCCCAGCCACCCTACTATACAGAGCAGCAAACTGAAAACCAGAGCAGAAGCTGATTCTAACACTCTGAAGCAAGGCAGGAAGCAAGGAATGAGCACTGCTGGCCTTCCTTTCCCAACCTCTATAATATAATCAACCACAAATGCCAAACTTAAAACTGTCACTGTGACCATAAGTTGTTTGGGCTGAAGATGGACAGAAAAAAGAGAGGAAATGGCCACCAAAGGGCAGGGAGACATTTTTAAAGAACCAAGACTAGTCTAAATCTGGACCCTAACAAATCTTTCTAATCTTGCATATTCATGTTTAAGACAATCTTTTCTCAAAAGCATCGACCACATGGCCCCAAGCACGCCTTCCAAAACGGTGGCAATTAATGTTTGTAAATTAAAAATGATTGCTATAAACGGACAGGTTACTTGTAAGTAAGTAATTTGGGTTTGGGGATAGAACATTTCTGCCAATCTGATTGGGGTTTCAAAAAAAACCTCTATCATCATAAAAAAAAAGTGGGACATCTAGTTTTTAGAGTTTATTTAGCTATGTATTTTTAAAATAAAGGTTTTAGCTAGCAAGACTTTTATGACTTTGGTTCTAATTTATATCATGCTTATTCACATTCAAGTTGTGAATAACTCGAATTTTTTTTTCCCCACAATGAACTGTGGTATTCATTTGATGGCCACATGGCTTTTTATAACACATCGGGATGGGGCAGGAATGGCACTAACACTTATTTATCCAGTGGCTTCTCTGTGTCCAGTTCCAGGCTAGATATTTTCCTGTGGTCTACCATTTCATTTACTTTTCACAATATCTTTAAATACCCAAATCACCAGACATATAAGGAGGACCACCACCTTATTTCCAGGTAAGACTTGTATCTCTGGGTGACAATTTGGCTGCTGATAGATTTTTTATTGATGCTAGGCAAGATGATAAAAAAAAAGAGAAGTAATTAAAAGAAAAATGATTGATAAACAAATATGTCAAAAGTCTTTGGGCAACAAGAGAAGGCAATGTCCTTGTTCCGCAGGTGATGAAAAATGTCTTATGTGCTGTGCCATGGTGACAAGGGACCCTCCTGGCTGCAACCCCCAAGAAAGGGGAGATGGCTGGCCCAAGGAAGACAGCAAAAGCTATTGCCAACCTGAGTTCGCTTGCAAACACTGTTAACAGGATAACCTCACAATCTGTACACTTTAATTGATGACACCCCAGCACTGCAGTCCAGTTGAAACCTTGGGGTTTCCCCAGGTCTTTCTTGCCCCAAACATTGTCTCTCAACCAGAATGATCCAGAGGCTTGTGAACCACACACTGCTGTCCCCATCCCCAGAGTGTCTGACTCAGTAGTCTAGGGTCCCACATGAAAATCTGCATTTTTGACAAGTTCCCAAGGGATGCTGCTGGTCCTAAGCCACACACGTATTTAAGAACTATTGTTCTAAAACAAAACAAAGCAAAACAAAACTGCAAACAGAAAAAGCAGATCAGAATCCAGCAAAGACTAGAACAGGGTATTTATGTATCACATGGCAAAATTTTCAGCAACGAGGACAAAGGCAGGGAATTTTGTACTCACACGGCTGTATCCCCAGCACTAGAAGGGTGGCTGACACACACTAGGTCAGCATACCCCATGTATAAAACCGTGACAAGGGGAATGAGTGAGCAAAAGAAGTCCCAGTGATAAAGGGAATGACTGCTAACTGTTGAACAGGCTTAAAAGGGAAGCTCAACTTAATGCCAGTGACAATAATACAGATGATACAGTCAAGTGTCTTGGAGTGCTGGGCACAGGCTTGGCTGGCACATTATTGCTTACAGCCCTCACAATAACCCTGTGAGGTAGGAACTACAATCTTTCTCATCTACCAGAAAAGGAAGCAGGGCTCAGAGGGAAGGTGATGTGTCCAAGTCCCCAAAGTGATGAAGCTGGGACTGCAAACAAGCTGAGAAGCTGATTCTGAGCAGAAGGTCTCGCTTACTCAGTGGAGCCCATGGTAAATGCAGAACTTCCTTCCCTGAACTGCAGACTTTGATCCTTTCTTCTCCAAGTTACAGAGACGCTTCTTGCAGCCAATTAATATTGTGCCTGACCATAAAACAGACAGGGTGTCAGCCCGCCACACAGAACGTGTTTTCTCTACTATGAGTGGCAGCAGTGAATAACAGCTCTGGGTTTCCATGGGGTAGCATCCCAAATTCAAACCCGGTTATTAAAAACCATTTGCTTTAAAATTTTACTTTTTTTTTTTTTTTTTTGGAGACAGAGTTTCACTATGTAGCATGGGCTGGCCTTCAACTTTCTCACTGCTGGGATTATATATGAGCACCACAATGCCCAGCAAAATCCTAATTTGTCTTTCCTTTTTATTGTGGTACTGAATATCACATTCAGAGCCTTGTGCATGCTAGACAAATGCTGTACCACTGAGCCACACCCCCCAGCCCTTATGCCATATTTCAAAATGTAATTATATATTATATATAGAAGATGCATATGATTCCTTATTTCTGCCTTCTGTTCAATGTCTAGTTCAGTGTTTCACAATTGGTGATTTTGCCCTCAGGGGACATCTGGCAATACCTGGAGACTATTTTGACCTGCATTGGTGGGGGGGGGGTCACTATTGTCACCTAAATATGGAAGCCAGATATGCTGCTAAATTCCCTACCCAGACAGCCCCCACCACAAGGTATCTGACCAAAATGTCAATAGTGCTGAAACCCTGCTCAAATTTTAAACTTCTTGAAAGTCAACTTTCTCTTCCCACCAAGTTTGGGTGCCTAAAGAAACTTCACCAATATTTCCACTGTCTTCTACCTTATCTTAGTTATTGGCAAACGTTTTATCTCCCATCTGCTAATGAATAGCCAGAAGAACAACAGAACCACTACCTAGTCTCCCAGAGTACCAGGAACAACACCATGCATAAACAAAGAGGGTGTTCAACTGATGTTGTCCTATACTGTAGAGGGTAAAAATGCTGAGAGTTCAGATTCTGCAGACATCTAACATGTCCCACCTTGGGGCTGGAGGCCACTGAGGTACACGAAGTACATTTCCTATGAACATTATCTCATTTAATCCTTCCCAACAGCAAAGGAGACAGGATCACTATTTTAGGTAACTGCAGATCATAGATGTAATTTGTGAAAGGTCACACGCTGTTAAGTGGCAATGCATGTTTCCAGGGACAGAACTACAAGCACCACTCTTCCCTTCCATATACAACCACCGAGTCATGGGTCTCCTTAGCTGAAAACCTGCCACCTTAAGGCAATTCCCAGAAATAGAGTATTGGAGATGCTAACAAGGAAGACAGCAACTGGGAAGGTTGGAAACTTTGCCACTTATTAATGTGATCATCACAAGTTTTGTCACCCTATATAGCAACAAAATCACTCAATTCTAGAGAGTGACACAAATAGGTTTCACTGCAGTTACTTATTTAATATCAATTATAAAGATATTTAGAATTTAGGTGGCTCTCTCATTTAGAAGAATATACAAAGACTTTATTTTTAAACATTAGTGGGATAGCGCTTAAAAAAATAAATTTAAGATTTTGGCTTTTGCAATCAGCAAAATCAGACAGCATAAGAAATCATGAAGAGGGCCATGCTGGTTCGGGACATAATTATGTGACCTTTCTTTATGCACAGTTCCCTCCAGCTGGCTCTTTGCTCTAAGAGGCTGCAAACCACGGGGCTTTGTCAAAGCAGCTAAGAACCAAGCACAGACCTGGTAAAGCACGTAATAAATAACATCTGATGGTTCGTCTCTGGGAGCCCTGACAGTATCGATCCCACCCCCTCCAAAAAAAAAAAGAAAAAAAATCAACCTGATGAATTTGTCTTGTTTTCATATTACAGAGGGAAAAGTGAAAATGATGAAAGGTTTCTGGGCTACCACATTAATTTTTTCCCCCTAAAAGCAAAGGAGACCAGCTCTTGGCCTGGTGCTTTGCATCAGGACCTCCACCTTAACCTCAAAGCCAAAGTCGCATTTCTAGGGCTAAGGCCCAGCCTCTTGGAAAGCCCGATGTCCCATGGTGTCAGCTACAATCCAGTCATTCTGCCCAACCAACCACACTGCACAGACAGCATACAGCTCATCCTCAGCCATTGTTCAGCCCAGGAGCGGAACAAGATCCCATACTTCTCATCTCCTTTGTCCCTTGCTTCCGTCCCGCCTCTTCACGCCCTCACTGTTGCATCCTGCTTCCAACTCTACAGCATCCAATAAGTGGTACGCCCTGGTCCCTTCCCCAATCATGTTTCTGGCTTTCTGCCCACTTTGTTCATTAATACTGCCCAGAAGGCCCAAATATAAGAGAATGGAAAGAAGGATACCTAAACCACGCAAGGCATCCTGCTGATGCTGGTGCCTGGCCTGCGGCAAACATGCCTGTTTTAACCTCCTTAGATTCTCAACCACTTGGCCATCCCTTCCTGTTTCACCGCCTTTGGGTTTTGTGTAGCGCATTCTGGATGGTTTGCCTTGGCAATGACCTGGAAATTCAGAAGTTGGTACCACAAGGATCCCTGCAGTCTGAGGGTCTATTCTCTATAATCAAGGAAGTTACCATGAGCATATGGCACACGGATTCTGCAGAAGGCTCTTGCTCTCACCTGGACAATCCCACTCAAGAACCTCTTCCTGCGCTCAGTGCCCGAGAGCAATGCTCCTCCATGTTTCAGATGAGCAGATCTAGGTGCTTCTGTGATTGAGGGTAGGGATGAGGCCTCACAATCTGCGTCTGGAACAAGTGCTACACAGGCAATTCTTATTACAGCTTGAGCATCCCTAACCCAAAAATCTGAAAGGCTCTGAATTCTGATAGCTCTTGGATGTCAACATGTCCCCACAAGTAGGGGACATGTCTCATGCACCTAATTATTATAAAGTGTATAAAATTACCCACAAGTTATGTGTCTAAGGTGTATATAAAACATAAGCAAATTTTGTATTTAGACTTGGGTTCCATCCCCCAAATGATCTCATTACGTGTCTGCAAATGTCTTCAACTCTGAAAAACATCTGAAACCTGAAATATTTCTGATCCAAAGTACTTTGGATAAGGTACACTCAATACACATCAAGTAAAACACTATATTATCTCTTTTTGATAGGTATCTTGAGTTCCCAGTAGAATGCCTAAAACCATGGATCATAAAAACTGGGAATAAGCTGGACTCAGGCTTCCCAGGTTTAATTTTGGTTGCCCCACTTAGTAAGGCCCCAAGCCAGTTCCCTTAACCCCTGGCTGTCTGCTTTCTCCTGTATAGAAAGAACAAGGATGGCAGTAAAACCCACTTCATAGGTTGTTATGTGGATAATGTGCTAATGCGAGGAAAGCACTTAGTTTAGTGCCCTCGATACATACGGGCACTCGATAAACATTAGCTATTATTATCCCATAGACCAGAGACTGCTGAGTGGCAGCCCTTAAGCCAAATCTGGCCTAGAGACCTATTTTGTTTGGCCTGCACATTTTCCTTTTTAATTGAGCCAACATTTAAAAACTGGTAGATTTCTGGAATTTTGAGAAGGTTGAAGACCTGGCAACACAGAGGGCCTGCTTTCTTTCCCTTCTGGCAGCCAATGCCTGGGGCAAGATCGCATGGTCCCCTCTGATGACACACTTCTCTAGGCAAACACAGCAATCTCCACTTGCAATTCACTATCCGCCTGGTGCCTGTATGAAGGCAATCCTGACTCTACACGGATTTCACCAATGTACCTGAACACTCTTATTCCCTCATATGGACTGCAGTCCAGCTGGTCCCTCCCATGTGAACCTCTTTTCTGCCTCTCGATGCCTGACTTCTGTTTCCCCAGCCAGGACTACTTCCCTTTGTATCTAGCCCAAAGGTTCCAATGGAGGGTGCACACTAAAACCACCTGGGACACTTGAAAGAAAATCCCTTTTCTTGGATCCCACTTGAGATTCTAATTAGTCTGGGTGGGGCCCCGGCACCAGTATCTTTGAGAAGCACCTGAGTAGACTCCAATATGCGCCCTGTTGTGCTCGGAGACAGGCAACCATGGGAACCACAGCCTCTCCGTTCTCAAGGCCCATTGGAGTCTGGCGACTCTCACCTGCTCCTCTGGTACTTCCTGTCAACACTGTACAACTGAGGGCTAGATGAGTCTTGTTTTCTTCCTGACTCCTGTTTAGTCTTGCTTGAGGATCAATGTGTGTTTAAAGCTTGCCTCCCCAAACAGACTGTAAGCTCAAGCGTGGGCAGATCACACCTCACACTCCTTTTGCATTCCCAAGAGTAATGGGGTGCCAAACACATGGCAGGTGTCTAATGAAAACACCTCTCCACCAATATCTGCGAGTCTATGATGTAGAAGGCATTGCACATGATGAAAGGGCCAGGCCGATTTCTCAGTGTACTGGTTTGGAGAATAAAGTCAAGAATGCAAGAGAGTGAGGCAAGGCAGACTGTGATACACTACAGGAAAGCAATCATCATCCAGGGAAGGGGTCCAAACCCTGGGGAAGCAAGGTAGGCTCTGGGCAGCTTTCAATGAAGGACCAGTGGGAAGGAGGGTGAAGGAGAGCGGGAGCAGAGATGCATGGGAGAAACCTAAAACCACCTGAAACACTGTGCCATACATGTGGCCCAAGCTGGAACAAAGGGAAGCAAAATGGGAAAGGCAAGATTGCTCCATACCCCCAGTGCCAGGGAAGCGGCTGTGATTTATCTGGTAAGTCCTGGCAGCAGCCATGGAAGGCTGTAAGTCTCAGCCTTCTATGAGCCAGGCAGAAGTGAGAGGAACTAACAGAAGGTAAGAGAAAAGAAGAGAATGCTAGGCTTGGTAGCGCATGCCTGTGATCCCAGCACCCAGGGAGGCTAAGGCAGAAGGATTGCAAGTCTGACTTCAGCCTGGACAATTTAGCAACTTGTGAGACCCTATCTCACTAGAAAACAAAACTTTTTAAAAAGGACTGGGCACAAAGTTCGGTCCGAAGGCCCCAAAGGTCCTGAGTTCAATCTCCAGTACAGTACCAGCAATAACTACAAAGAAAGAGAAGTACCAGCAATAACTACAAGAAGAAAGGGAGACACAAAGAAAGAGAGGTCCAGGAACTGCCCCACTGGCAGCCCCCAGCTGGCCAGGGTGCAGGAGCCCTGCCATCCTCATTTCTACCATTCAGTCTTAAGCAATGGTTTACTGTACAGAGGTGAAATTATGTTAACAGTGCAATGCATATTAATACTGCCACTTTATTAACACATTTAATCACAGAAATAAAGCCTTTATTCATGACACTATTACTACTGATCGTCCATTATAATAAGCAGCTTATTCTTCTGTTCTCTCTCCCAAGTCAATGGACAGCTTATAAAGTAATACCAAGACCCTAGAAAGATTCCAACAATTGCATTAGAGAAAACCCATCCCACAATTCATGGATGGTTCCTGCCTCCTGCCCCCATACAGTCATTTCAGACAGGACCAACTCGTCTGCAATGAACACTGTAGCCAGTAGAAAAAAGGAATCACAAAAGGACAGCTCAAAAGAAGGGCAGGGAAGGGAAGAGTGACTCCATTGGTATCTACACTCACATGCTAGGTGTTGGCCTACACGCTTTATTAGGAACTCATTTAATCTCCCTACCCTTGTGACTACCCCCAAGTAGACACAGAGGAAGAAATCGAGACACAAGTCAAACGGGGAAGTAGGGACACAATAAGATCCCAAACAGCCACTCTGGGGCTCATCACTTGACCTTATGCCAGTTATTCCTCACTTTGCTTTTTAGTGGGGAGTGTAGATCTTATAGACAAAAGATTAAAAAATGACAAGTGTCTACATTACAAATTATTATATTAAGACATATTTCATCCACTCCTCTCAAAACACTCCCCCCTTGCTTCAAACACACTTATCCCACTGTTCTTGCCACTTTTCTGAAGCAGTTCTGGAAGTCCTCTTTCATGAGTGTCTTTACTATGTGTGATCAAAAATACAGTGAATCCTATTCAATTAAGCTTGGAAAAACATTATATGTGTTCCTTTGTCCATCTAATTCACTGGATCCAGAGTGGTGTGACTTCTGGCTCTTCCCCAAAGTCAATATGACCACAAAAGGTTAATGTTTTGAATCTGTTCAGGACAAGGCAGCTATAACAGTGCAACTAAAGGCTCATACATGAGTCTGCTCTAAGGAACTTTTGCATGCAGAAGGTCTCGGAGAGGAAGGGATGGCCTGGGGCTTGGGTACGAGTAAGGGCAGGGAAGTGACATCTACAGGCCTGAGTTCACTGCCTATGGCTCCCAAGTCCAGAGCCACCTTATTCAGGGTCATGAAAAGTAGAGCAGGAAATGGGTTTTCTCAGTAGTCAGATGCAAGCAGAAACAGGGTAGCCAGGCAGAGTGGCCTGGGAAGGCCAAGGGCATTTGACTCCCCCACACAGCCTCCACCCACCAAAAGTCTTTCCAAGGATATCCGCTTCCCTGATTACTCTTATCAGTCTTTACTTACTGCTCACAGGGCCATTAGGCTTCATCTATGGAAGGCACCTTTTTGGTCAGTGGATTAAAGTTAGGACATGCATCCCTGACTCTAATGAGGCATGAGTTACAGCCATGTTGGATTCTGTTTCATTTGCAGGCTTTAGGGCTTGAAGCAATTCTATTTTTAAACTTTCTCAGTGCCACAAGTAAAATAAGGCATTTTAAGGAAATTAGTTCTGGTTTTGAGGCGTTGATGACTTCCTTTGAAAGAGTTAACTGATCAGCTGCTTCACTAAACCAGAAGTTGTCCTGAAGCCAACCGCAGAGGAAAAGCACCTTGGTCAATGTTACCGGGCAAGGCCCTGGGCCCTCTGAAAAACCACGAGTCATTCAGGATGTGGATGGCCCAGGACAAACCTCCAATGCCACAGCTGCACCCGTCCCCTCTCCCGAGAAAGTTTCAAAATCCTCTTTCTTAGGTTCTATTCCCTATGAAGTGCATGTTTCACATTCTGGGCACCAGAAATGTCATATTCCCAGAAAGAGAGTCAAATTTGCAAATATGACATAAAGTTTCAAAAATACTATCATGACTTTATGAGATCAGCCATTCTTTTCATTTTTAAATTTCCTTCCCCTTAACATCTAAAGTAGCCCTGCTTATTCTGTATCTTTGGGAATTAGTTGTTCACTCATAGGCAATTGTTCAAAGGACATTTCTTTAAGTGTACATTAAAAAAAAAAAGTGTAACCACTCCCAATAGAAATCTAAAAGGTACTCTTCACATCCTAATTTTCCCATGTAGGGCACATAAGACATAGTTAACCTCTCTTGGCAAATGAGGCTTCTTCCAAGAATGTAAGTCTCCAATTTCAGTCTGGGCTTTGCTACCAGCTACCTTGTGACCTTGGACAAGTAATTTAACAGCATTAGGCCTCAATTTCCTTGCTAGCAAAAGGGGGTGGGGTAAATAAAGGACAGTGGTGCTTTGTAGCTCTCAAATGATGATTCTAAGATCATCACAGCCCACCAGCCCATGTGGGACTGCGGGACTGTTCTTCGGGGCCTGGCAGGTTATAAGAATGTTAAGAATGTCTTGACGCTACAAATGGCCCTATTTTGGTTACGGTAGCAGAAAGCAGATGAAGGTCAATTGTTCTTTTCATCACCTCCCTAGTTCTATCAGCTGTCAATCCTCACTGCTATCAACCTCAAGCTGACACAAACTCCTGCCTTAGCTTGCAAAGCAAAGCCAGGGCCTGTGTTACCCACGGTCTTCAGCAAAGCAAAGTGCACAGGGGCTTTTGATCATAATCTGGCCCCTGATAGGCAGTATCCCTTCTTCAAACTTACACAGTAGACAACTGTGGTGACCCTAAGACTGACCCCATGAAGCCTGGGATGAAGGTGAAAACTCATTCTGTTATGTTGTACAGGAGACTGTCTGAAGCAAAAGCGTGAAGATGGAATAAACCAATTTCTCTCTTACTGAAGTTAAAGGCACCTATGCTAGATAATCCCTCTATATTAACTCCAAACCCACCACACCAGTCTCCTGTTCCCCATCTCAGTTGCTTTTCTGTCCTTCTAGAATAACTTTTTTGTGTTTAAGATGTATTTTCCCAGTCACTCTTCAAAGCCTGACAAGATCAGGGGAGGAGGAAGGAGATACATTAGTGGTTTCCTATATTTACTGCTTTCCCAGTTATCTTGGTGTCTTAGTCCCATAAAAAATGATGAGCTGAAAAAAAAAAAATGCTCTTTAGCAATTGTAAATAGACTCTTGAACACTATTTTTAAAATGCACATGCATCAAACCACATACTTACTACCTCCAAGAATTCAGGGAAGTTCCCCTCTAAGAAACAAAGTGAAGCAGAATTTGGTAAGAGTTGAAATTTACCCTTTCCACTTTGCACTATTTGTGGTGGTTTCGTGGGCATTTACAAGGGACTTGATGTGATGAGCATAGGCAACTGATTGCAATTCATTCTAATTAGAAGTATTATTTAGAACTGGATGGTTACAAGGGATAGGGAGTTGGTTTGCCCAAAAAAATGAAGGTAACTGGCCATACTAATTGGTTATTTATAAATCAGGTTAAGTTAGAAAAGAAGTCAGAAACTGAAGTTAAATATGAAAAACTATTTGCTAAATAGGTCCAAGTTCCTTGGACAAGGGCTAAAGGTATGGGTGATACGTCTCAGAAGATAGCAAAGAACATAAGAGTTAGCTGGGTATGGTGGTGTATGCCTGTAATGCCAGCAGCCTGGGAGGCTGAGGCAGGACAACCTCAAATCCGAGGCCAATCTGAGCAACTTAACTACTTAGTGTGACCCTATTTCAAAACTTGTAAAAGGCTGGGGGATGTAGCTCAGTGCAAAAGCCCTAGGTTCAATCACCAGTACCAAAACAAAAAACCCCAGAAAGGTTAAAGGAAAACTACTGCTTTATATGAGAAACCACAATCAAAGCCCCTTCACCCCAGTCTTTCAATTTCCAGGTGTTAGTCACATCTAAGCTCAAAGTATTATTTTCTGCTTTCAAGTTAGCTTTACACAGCCCAACATTAATCTCAGAATCTACCCTTCCAAGTATTACACACACAGGTGGTGATTTACAGAAAAACAAAAATCCTTTCCTGTTTGCAAGCTTGAGTGCCTCTGACCACAGTGTCACAGTTCAGGGTGCTTTGTTTTGGGTGATGATTAGGGTGGTGCCCTTGGTACTGATTACAGTGAAGCTATTTGTACTGCCCCAGTCTGAGCACTGCATTATATTAAAATTTCCACTTTGGGGTATACAGTCAACTAAAAACTCTGTCCTAGCTTAAACTTGGCATCAACCCTGTATCTCGGCAGAAGCAAGATTATTGAGTATGGAACCACAGGAACTCAGCATTTTTCTTCTTTTATACTTGTGCAGGAAAAGAGACCCTGCTGAAATAGCACCTATGGTTCCTCTATTCTCAGATGAAAATTTCAAGCATTAAGGGTTCATTCCCAAAGTATAATCAGTAGGTTGCTATGACTGGATTAAATTTAAGCTGATGTGACAGGCCACTGCTTCTTGCATTAATAGATCCCAAATTTTCTGGAAGAATGAAATGATTTTGGCTTCTTTCAAGAAAAAAAATGAAGAGGTGGAAAATGAAGCCTCATCTGCTCCAGTAAATAGCACTTCTGACAAGGGTTTCTTTGGAATTCATCCCTTTCCAACAGTCTCATCACCTGTAACTGAATTTATGTAGTGCACATCTGTGATGTGGTAAAGGTTGAGACTTTAGTTCTAACAAAAGCCACTAAGCATAAACTGCAATGTTGGTAGGGCCATGGAATCATGGGAAGAGTGGAATTCATGCAAAAAAGTGAGGATGAGTTGACCTAAATTTGTCACAATCCAAGACACATGCTCAGGCAGTTCAGCACTGCCATTTGTACAGGCAGGTCTTACTGAGATGCCCCCTGGTTACCCCCTGCCGCCACATTTTAAATATTTCAAAATCCAAGTTAGGCCGGGGATTTAGCTCAGTGGCTCAAGTGCTTACCTGGTAAGCACAAGGTTGTGAGTTCGATCCCCAGTGCAAAAAAAAAAAAAAAAAAATCCAAGTTAATTCGCAGTAAATAATTAAAACACATAACACGCTAGAAAACGTTTCACCATTTTGCCCTTTATGTAAACAAAGGGACAGTATGCATGTGGTCTTCTACAATTTAAATTCTAAAAAAATTTCATCTCTGGATACTAATTTTACTAGGCAAGGAAACTAGCTGTGAGAGATTAAGTTATTTGCCTAAGATCAGACAACTTGTAAATTACAGATGAGGCTATATACAGCTAGTAAAAAGGTGAGGAATTTGATCCTAGTTAAGTTCTTAGATGTTCTTGAGACAGAACTTGGAAACAGAACCAGATGAATCTAATAACTCTGGCCACCTGAAGAATTTTCAACTTCTTCTTGGACAGTGTTTAGATGGTCTTAACTTTGTTCAGCCAATCATAGCTATTCCATCCTGTTGATCCTACTTAGGGAAAGAATGTCAATAAAATTCCAAGACTTAAATATAAGTCTAATATAATTTTGATACCAACAACAAAAATCAATACTCAGGACTTTGTAATCACTGACTAAATAAATTTTTCCTATCCCTCCCCAGAAGATACAGCTCTTAAACACATAGATTGACTAATTATTAAGCATACATTGCAATCATATGTAAAACTACTTAAGAATATATACATATATATATATGAGTTAGGTTCTTATAGTCAAAAGTATTTTGTGAGTGCACAAATTCAAAAATAACATATTCTTAGAATTATAACTTAATGGCAAGGAGGATGAAGTTTTGAAACAACTTGGAACATGGTGAATGCAAATTTTTTTTTATACTTACATATAAATTTGGCTAGACAGTCTTGGAGACCTGGTCCTACAAGCATGCTAAGATTTTTTTTTTAATTTAGTGGTCTCACAATTTCCTACTATCAAACCCTCCCCACAACGGATTCGGATCCAGGAAGTTTGTCAATAGCTACTTGTTTCAGGTTAGGTTTATGGTATAGTAACAGGACTGTGTGTGGGGAAATATACTCAAAATATGTCCAAGCATGTTTAGATCAAGTCAGTAAGAGTACTTAATGCTAATAAAAGCGTGGAGTGCTCTTGTGACTGAGAACCCAGCACACAGGCTACTGTATGTGTAAGCAGGTACAGTACTCGGGTTTCCCCCCTGCTGGCAGACCCTAGTCACTAAAAAACCAAGAGCTTCTTTGAGACTATATCACACATCGCCAGCAAATATCTCTGGAGCTGGAAAGCAGTTAAGATCCAATCCGGGGGAAAAATGAGGATTAGGAAGGAAATCAAAAATTTTAATTATTCCCACTCCCACTCTTTTTTTCCCCGCGTACTGCCTATGCTACAGACTTTCTCAGACACCCTCCTCCCGCACAAATCTTGATTCTGCAAAAATAAAATACAATAAACCCATTTGGAGCAGAGATATGGTGAGGTCCACGACTGGTCCTATCAAGCCACCATTCATCTGCCTGAGTCTGGTCCGGTCCTAGCCTGGTTCGGGCCAAAGCTCACCACGAGGGTGAAGACCAGGAGGCATGGAGGAGGGGAACGCAGAAGAGAAAAGGAGAAAGGGGGAGACCTCCGGGCCACACTTCTTTCTAGCACCAACAAAAAGAGAAGCCGCATACTGACCTAAATCATCTCTCAAAGGCGCTTTATAAATTACAGGGACAAAGGGAGGGGGTGGCGGGTGGCCTGGGAACCCCACGGACACCCTACCCTCTGACCCGCCCCCTCCCCCTCCAGCACAAGGAAAGGAAGACAGAAAACAGAGCTCAACTCGGCCATTGGCGAGAAGCCCCCTCCGGTTTTCAATCGTCCATCCATCCGCCCCCTAGAAAAAATATACATAAACACCCTACCCACCCCCCTGGGGCGGCCACTCCCGCCCCGGGGCTCCCGGTCCCGGAGGCCGGGGCATTTACTTAGTTGGATTTTTCTTGCTTACTCATTTCCCTCGAGCACCCAACCCCCCGTTCCCACTCCAAAACCCCGCTCAGCCGCCTACCCTGCCGGCCCCGGCACCCCCCCACGGGACGGGCCCCCGCGCCCGCGGCCCCCGCGCTGTCCCGGTCACTCACCTGCTGCTGTAAGGGCATTTCCGAAGGCAGCCTGGCTCCGGGGCAGTGGGGGGCCAGCGGGAGAGGGGGCCCGGAGGGCCGAGCAGACCGGCGGCGCCGGGCGCGGGCGGGCGCCGGTGCGGGGGGGTGGGGACGGGAGAGGGAGGGTGGCGGTGCCGGGGGCGGGTGCGAGGGCGCCGGGACCGTCCCAGGCCAGGGAGCCGGCGAGCAGGAGGAAGTGGGTGCCCCCCTCTCCCCCTCCAGCGCCCCCTCCCGCCGCCGCCGCCGCCGCCTCCCCAGTCACAGGCGCGTCCTCCGCGCACGTGTGCGAAACGTCACCGGCGGGTCCCGGAGAGAGGGACAGACCCGGGCTGCGGGACGGGAGCCCGGCTGCCCCCGCCCTGCGTCGCCGGGGGGCGGAGGGGGGGCGGGGCGGGGAAGCGGGGGCCCGGGAAGAGGCGGGTCAAGGGCAGGCCCGGGGCCCGGCGAGGAAGGCCCGGGCGCGCGGGCCACGCGGCCGCTGCGGGATGCGCCCAGGCCGGGGCAGGAGCCCCCGGGCCGCGCGGCCCGGACAGCCCCCGCCCCAACGTGCCCCCAGCTCCCAGCCGCATCCCCGCCACCCTGATTCCCCCGGCGCCTTTGTTGCGGGGAGCCCCAGGTCCCCCGATGTGTCCAGGGCAGCCCCTGCGCTCCGAGCACGCCCCAGGGACCCCCGGTCGCTTAGGGGCGTCCAAGGCCAGCCCGAGGGGGAGGGGGCGAGCACCCAGTCAGTCTTCGCAGTTCGCACCCCCTGGAGACCCCCCCCAGTCCCCGATCACTGTTCCCTCCCCCACCCCCTTCTCCATCCGGGGCGTGACCCCTTCCTACGCCCAAGAAAGAGGAAGCTTCGAGTTGGAGGGGAGGGGAGAATGGGGGTAGGGAAAAGTGCAAGAAAAGAACCGGGGGGCCCCGAAAAGTTTCGGAGTGTCCGGAGTGCCTCGCGCCGGGCCAAATCCCGCCGCTCCGCGCTCCGGGCCGGGCCCCAAGACCCTCCTGGCGCCTGAGGGAGGGCGCGAGTCTAACAATGAGCCCTCGCCGGGCGCCAGCAGCCTCCGTGCGTCCGAGGCCCGCGCGCTCGGCCTGGCGCCCCCACCCCGCGCGATGCAGCCCACCTCCCGCCCGGGCCGGGGCGCAGGGGAGGGGATTACCGGAGGCCCGCCGCCGCCGCCGCGTCCCAGTGCTGGTAGCTGCTGCAGCAGCCCGGCTCTGCCCGAGGGTCCGTGCGGCGTGGTGTAGAGCAGGCTGCCGGCCGTCGGCTCCGCGCCGGGGGCGCTGGGGAGGAGGGGGCCGGCGGCGGCCGCGCCGCTGGGGAGGGAGGAGGAGCAGGAGGTGGTGGACGTGTTCGTAGTGAGGATCTGGATGTACGCGCCCGGGGCGGCGGCGGTGGCGAAGCCGGGGCTGGCTAGCAGTGCCCTTTTGTCCATGGAGGCTGCAGCGGCGGCGGCGACGACAGCCGCCCCCTCCCCACCCCCGGCGGTCACCAGGTACTGCTCCAGGGCGGGCTGGATCCCCTTTCTCATCTCTCGCTCCTGCTCTTTTTAGTGTTACGGTATATTAATGTATTGCTTTCAATTTCTTTATTATTTGCAGTCGGAGTTTCCAAGTCTGTCCTTCTCTCCCCGCCCGACGCTTCCGAGCCCCCTCTCTCTCTCTTTTCTTTTTATTTTTCCGCACCGCACAGGCCCCGGGGCCAAAAATAATCGGGGATCTGGAGAGAGGAGGGTCCCGGCCGCACGGATATCAGGCCCCGAGTAGGGATGGAGGCGTCGGGGGCAGCCGATGCAACGGATTGCGAGGCGGTGGCGGCAGCCCGGGTGCTGCGGCCGGCAGCTGAAAAATGGCTCCAGGAAGCTGCTGCTGACAATGAATGAAGGGATACGGTTTACGCGCCAAGGTCCTCCCGCGAAACTCAGATTTCCCGCCGGCTTTTCAAACCATATTTGCATATCCCCGCCCCTCAGCCCGCCGAGGACCGTTCCCACAGCCCATTGGGTCTCTGCCTCCATGCTTCATCCCCAATCGTGGAATAGGGCCTCAACTGCTTAGTTCTCATTGGCTCCCGTGCACCGTGGTTACCGGGGCGACAGGGTCCCTATTTGCATAGGCTACCTTGATTGGCTGGAAGCAGAGCATGGTGTATTTTTTTTCTTCTCTCCCACGGAAGACCACGCCTGGTTCAGGCTCCGCCCCCGGCCCGCCCGCGTGGGCCGGCCCTACTGACCTGGGCAGGGACTCCGCACCCCGCAGACTCAGTGTTGATCTGGTCTGGAGAGCAAGTTTCGCTTTTGTAAATTGTCAAGGTGACTAAGGGGACACTCTCAGGAACTGTCTTTCGTTTGGCCAGTCAGTGTAATGGATGAGAAAGTCGAAGAGACTTCCTTAAATATATGCCAAAGGCAAGTTGGACCATGAAGACGATGCCTGGCAGGTGGAAAATGAACCCTTTAAATAATGGGTTTCTCCCTTTCTGAACTCCAACCAATGCGGCAACGAGAGCCGATCCCGAGCCCGACGCTGATAGACAAGAGCATGTGGGCAGACAGAATCGTGGGGACAGGAGGTTGGGCTGACGCGATTGCGGGCACAATTTAGTTAGCATTTAAGATCATTCCTGGTAGCTTCATTATTATCCTGGATTGGGTTTAAGTAAAAATTAACTTGTCAAGTGAACTCTTACCACTGGTATTGGTTGGAGTCCAGCAGGCAGACGCTCCCTCTGGCCCCGAAACGGCCAGGCCGGTTAATCAGGGCTAACCTAGAACTGATCTGCGGGTTTCTAATCCGCCGAACAGTAATCCGAAGTGCAGGCTTTCTGGATGACGTGGTGCTTCCAGTGCATGCGCCCGGGCACCAGCACGGTACATCCTGGGTCTCCTAGGAAGTCCTCCAGCTGGAAATAAACATGGCAATTGTAATCCAGTCCAACGTATCTTCAGAGAAGTTGTTTATTTTACTTTATTTATTTTTTGTAAATTAGAAATTAGCATCGGGAAAATATTATGAAGTTACTGTCACATTGACTTCTGTATTGGTGCAATTATGCAAGGGTCTCATGAGTGAAAATTCCGCTTGTGAGACTGAGCAGGAACAGAAACCCCTGCAGGACTGAGGGGAAAGGTGTAGATGTTGAAACCAGGACTTAATTTACAGTTCCAGTCGCAAAGAATTGTGCATAAATAAATGTAAAGTGCCAGGCCTATAGCAGGTGTTCAATAAGTGACAGCTATTAATGATTCTACTTATTTGCACACTCATGCTTAGCAGCTCTTTGTAGTCTAGTCTGATTCTTGGCCTCTAATCTTCCTAGAGTCCCTGGATGTCCACTTGCTGGGTCAGTTTAGCTTTGGTTCAGACTACAAGTGCAGTCCTGGTTAGTAGGGATTATATAATCCTGCCTCAGAAACTCAGGCGACCCAAAGTCAGCGCTGCTGTTCGTCCCACTCCAACCTGCTCATCCACTAGTGACCATGTTCTGGCTGGTTTCTAATCTGATCCCTCCTCACTTGCCCTTGAACATGAGTTCTGGTGCTGGAACCACGTTGTCTCACCAACCACACCCCTTCCTTTTCTTTTGCTTTGGCAACCAGGCAGCTGTTTATCCCAGAATTAGCCCATGTGGTTGGCTGAATGGTGGCCACCCAAAAGGTATGCCTACATCTTAATTTGTGGAATCTGTGGTTGTATGTGATTTTATTTGGGAAAGGGGGATCTTGTAACTAAGTTAAAAATCTTAAGATCATTATGGATTATCTAGAGATGGGCTCTAAATCCAATGACAAGTGTCTGTGTAAGAGAAAATTAGATAGAAGGAGAAAACCATGTGAAGATGGAGACAGAGTTTGGAATGAGCCACCACTAGACTAGGCACACTGATAGCCATCAGAAGCTGGAAGAGGCAAGGAACAGAATTCTGTATTCTCTGGAGAAAGTGGAGCTCTGCCAAAACTTTAATTTTGGACTTCTGGCATTGAAGTCTGTGACAGAATAAATTTCTATTGTTTTAAGCTACCCAGTTTGTGCTAATTTGCATGGAAGCCTAGGAAATTAATGCAATACAAAGTCAGCCTACTGTTTTACCCTGAATCTTCAAACCTCTCAGCTTCTGCTCGCCTCATTTTTGTTCCTGTTAAAGTACTATTCCTTGCTGGATACCAATGACAGTAATTGCCAGGGTCAGATATAGAGCCTGTTGGCAATTTTCAGAGTATTACTTGATGACCATAAGGTACAGATTCAGCTAAGGAGCCTGAGAAAATGCAGATTCCTGAGTTGCCACCTGGACCTAATCAGAATCCTTTGAGGCAAAACCCAAAAATCTGCATTTGACAGGTTCCTCTAGGTAATTCCTTTGAGTTCTGGGACCTAGGGGCCAGATTGCCAGATACCTTTGGACTTCTTCCATCACTTTCCCTTACTACAGCTAGAGTTGGTATCCTGGACCTAAAGCCTTGCTAAATCTCTGGATTCATACACATCCTTATTTCTATATACAT
>RJWM01026740.1:0-27704 GCA_004363535.1 Dasyprocta punctata
AAGGCAAATGGCCTACCCGAATGAGGGCCTCACAGATTCTCCTCTGCTTTGGTGAGGCGATAGCAGTAGACGAGAACTCCAGCATGCTGCCACGCAGTGGGTCCTCAGCTCAGCTCGGGAGAGCCGGGCCTCCATCCTGAGGTCCGTGCTGGCCTCCTTTGACAATCATAAAAAATGCTTTTCCCTAGCTCCGCCCTTGTAACAATCAGTACCCACAGCCACATTCAATGCATTGCAAAGTCACAGAAACAACTATATCCAAAGAGATCTCACCGAGAAAGGATAAGGAAGTGATTTTTTCACTGGAATTATTTTTTTTTCAGGTTGATTAAACATGCATTCTAATTGAGTCCCAGAGACCAGGAGTTCCCTTAGACTACAATACCACTACTGCAAAGCTCTCCTGTGGGTTTGCTGGTGAGTCACAAATTCCAGCTATTATGGGAAAAGCACTCTATTAAAGTCAGGCTATTTTTTCCATTCATCTTTATAAAAAATTGTACAATATATTAGTCTCTACAAGGATTCATTTTTAAGCCTACCAGAAGTTGTTAAGATATCACTTACAGTACCATTTAAGCGCTTGCTACTGGATCTGTAGCCTTTGAACAAACACTGAATTATGGTTCTGTCAAATGGCGCACATCCCGGCGAAAGGGCAGCAGGAAGGGAGCGGGGAGAGCGGCCCAGCAGCCCATCTATACTCATTTGTTTGTCTCCACTTAAGTTTATTTTAATGTCAGAGTTTGCTTATACTTTTTCAACTGCGTGACATATTTCAAAGAGACAAGTTCAATTTTCAAGTCAAACAGCAGATAATGGCATCGGGGATGTCTGCAACCACAAAGGAAATACACATAAAGAGGACAAAGCTCAAGTTAAACGTTTGCATAAGCAGCCAGATGGAGAGGAGATTTCAAATGGTCCCCTTACTGCCTGGAACTCTCTCGGCCCTTTGTGTTTTCAGGATTGTTTCTAGTAATTAAAATCATACAACATTGCTATCATCCTTAATATACATGGTCATCAATTAATAAGAAACTGAAAATTTGCTGGAAGCTACTTGGGAATACAGGGTCAAATGTAAGGGTAGCTTTGTTCTGAGCAGAAATAAAATATTTTGCTTACTTTAGGGAAAAAAAGGAGCTTATTAATACTCAATACTGTGATTGAGGTTCCAAAACCCTAAAGCAAGTCTGGTAGGGAATTACAGTTTTATGAGACAAAGCAAGTCTGCCTCAGTGCTACATCGTAAGTATCAGGCCAGGTCACTGCATGAAGTGAAGATTGAATCAATTCACCAACCAGTAACAAATTGAGTTTTCTGATACAGAGAAACTTGATGAGCATATTCAGTTAAAGGTTTAAATAAGAATTTATGGCTGCCATCTAGTTTGAAATTTCCCTATTTCCTGCATTTTTGGTTTTGCGTCTGTCCTCAGTGTGTGTTTGGGTGGGGGGAGGGTAGTCCTGAAAAGACAGTGTAAGTGGGAGAAAAGATACGTTAATGGGAATTGCGTTCCGAGGCAGCAACCAGGCTTGGCTGTGTGACTCTGACAAGAGCTGACTTTTCTAAACTCAGGTGCTGGAGCAGAGCAGCCATAATATACCGAGACTCAGCAGAATGAAGAGTAATTGGGGGAGAATGAGCTTGAAACAGTTGAGCCCCTTCAGGTCATTTTGTGGCTGCTGTTTAGATCCTTCTGTAAGGCAAGAGTATGGCGAGTTCATGGCAAAGGCGACTGCATTGCCTTTCTACTAGCCTTCGTGGTTTGGGGCAAAGGAGGGGAAGGTGGACAGCCTGGCCCTGTGGGCAGTGGCTGGGAGTAGAAGTAAAGAATACGGGCAAGAAGGAACGACTGAGTTCAAGGAGACGATTGTGGCCCTCAGAAGGAAGAAAAAAACATTGTCTGAAGACATTTAGATTGGAGTTTTAGTATTTGTGGGTCAGAGTCCTTTGAGAATCTGATGAAAACAACAAATATTTGAACCAGAAAAAAACGTACCTATGAAACATATTACTTTGAGAATTCCAAGCCCCTTCTTAACCTCATGCTTGTAGGGAACCAGGACTGTACACCAGGTGTCCACAAAGGTACCTCATCTCCACCACTTGGGACCCCAAAAATATATTTTAACCCGATGACACTTCTGATGTGTATCAAAATCTTGCATATCAGCAGGTGTTACTGCTCTTTAAATGCCAGTGCCAAATTATTTTTCTATGTTAAGTTTGCTTGTCAAAGTGTGAACATCTTCTAAGTACACTTAGGAAATAGGAGTCAAATATGTCAAATTACCCAAACCACCATGAAATAGTGATTCCCAGTGAAGGCATGATCATCAACCCGAATGAGTTTGAACCTCAGTGTACCTGTTATGTGACCCCAGATAACTTACTACTTTGAGCTTCATTCTCATTTGTAAAATAGCAATGATAACAGAATTTATTCAAGAACTAACTGAATTTTGATTAATGTGCTCATACAGTAATACATTTGAAGATATGTCTTTGATTTTCAGTACATGTCCGACGGAATGCCACAGTGGTAATTCTGTGCGGATGCTGCAGTGTGCGCAGTCACTGCTGAGCCCGCTCGGGGGCAGGCGCCTCTGAGAGGAGCTGGCTCACTTCTCAACTGACATCTTCCGGTGACTCGGCACGATGATGCCAGAGAAATGTTCTGAAGGTATGTAGTTTGAATTCTGGTCATAAATTCCTACAGTCTCTGTTCATCCCCACTACCTCCAGTCTTTAAGCTATGACGAAACCTGACTGAAGTAAGCCATAATTGCAATAATCATGTCCTTGTTCCTGCCCTTCTGTGATGTCGCCCAAAAGTCTAATTAGTGCCAGCTTAGCCAACCTATGCATCACTTTAAAAACACAGGGTAAATGAGCTTAGTACATTTTTAAGTGTGTGTAGTAATTACTGCTCTGATACCTACTTTACGTGAGAGCGGTTTTAGTTACTTACTGGGAGTGGAGGACACTCCAGAATTCATTTCACAGTTGGAAGGACAACATAATGTCGAACACTCAGAAGATATAAGACACCGAGAATTTTGTCTTTACTCTAATGGCCCCAGCCCCTGGATCTGAAGCACGTGATCAAAGCATTAAGTCACTTTCTGAAACCCTGCTGCTACTAGCTGATGCCACAAACATGCACTTAGCCACATTTCCCCTGGGCTGCCACTCTGTCTGTGGCTGTAAATAGACGTCAGTGGAAGCCACGTTAACTCTTTCAAGCACACTCCGACTCCTGCACAAAGTGGAGGCATAACAGCAGCAATTTACTAAATGATTTTAAATTATTCTCAACACTATTCTTGGAAAATGATTGCAAGGTTTAAAGGACTTTGAGGGTTGTAAAATCAAAAAGAAGCACAAAAAAGTGTAACAATTTCTGTTAACAATAGGAACAAATACCGATTCTATGCAAACTGTAGCAAAACATGCACGTTTGCTATTGTAAAAATAGCCACTTAATAGAGTTCAGGAGCAGAAGAATCAAATGGCTATACGAGGATAATTTTTTCAGTGACATTTTTCTCAAAACTAAAGTTTTCAGTCCCTACTTTGTTACTTTTAAGTATAAATAAAATTAACTATGACAGTACAGTTTAAGTGACATAGATGACTCATTGGCAATTGTCAAAATTACCAGAGTACAACAAAATAGATACAGTTAAGCTCAGAGAAACATGTTTATGTCAAAAATTGCTTTCGTGATTGTCATTATCTCCTCTTGAACATTACCACTTGAATCCTTAGAAATAATTCTATCCCAGGTTCTTAATTTCCACTTCCACAATTTAGCCAATTTTGTGGTGTTTGGAAGGTCTTTATTTAACATCATTGAAATTTTACTAGAAGCTTTTACAGTTTCTCCCAAATCATTAATGAAAGTTTTCTAGGAGGCTAATCATCTGGTCTCCCAGTAACTACTTCCCACAGATTCAAAAGAAGGTTATTTATCATGAATCTGATAAAGGTTTCAACCCTTTTTATTGGAGTTTTTAATCACTACTAACTTTTGAATATAATGAAACCTAGAAAAACTTCAAATGGAGGATTGTATTTCCTCTCAAAATACAGTAGACTGTTTTAAATTAATAAATTTTGTGGTTCAATTGATCATTTCCAACCCTCTTCAACATACTGCTACAAAACAAGAGTTTTTGAATAACATTAAACTAAAAACCATCCAAGGACAAGAAAAGAGAATTTCAGGTTATAACCAGTCAGTCTAACATGTTTTGAATTTAACTTCTGTCCCAATTTCAAGCTATCCAAATTGCTCACAAATATAATGACTTCTTTCAAGGCTGTGTTTGGATATGTACTAATCTATTTCTGCGATAGGCATTTATTTTTAAAGTGCCAATCAGAGTGGATCACCTGAACCTTTGAAGTCCAGTTTCAGGTTGATCGCACACTGCCCTCGGGCTGCCCTTCAGTCACCACCCTGTGCTGGACACTCAGTCCAATACCTTCAGTCTTTTCCCCAGGAGGAGAGAACTGCAGTGGTGTACTACCAAGACGGCATCATAAATCACATTGTCAGGCTGCCTAGTGGTCAGAACACAAGGCCAACAAAGAAACTCCTTCAGGCTAAACATTCCACTGGGGCTAGAGATCATCATCCAGTAGCCTACGGCAAAAGCTAAGCCTCCATTTAAGTAAGGTTAATTCAGCCCTATCATGATTTCCTAAGAGGATACTGGTGTTGGGCAGGAAAATAATAGAATGAAGATTTACAAACAAATCCTTCCCTACATTTATGAAGAACTACATGCAAGTAACTTGTTCCGTAAGAATAAAAAGGTGTGCTAGTGGCTGACCGCCAGTTCAAGTGAGTGTAAGGTCAGCTACTAAGACTCAGAATAAGCATTGGATTAGTGGTCAGAATATTAAGCTTGTTGTTTAGATAGTTGAACATTGAAAAATTACTGAGATTCAGATGGATAATAAAAAGTGATTCTTGCATCATATTCGATTTTTATATTTACTAAGTTTATTGATACAGTTTAGATATGCATAATGATCACATTCATCATAGGAAGCTTGTACCTCTACATGGTATGTCTTAGTTTCTCTTTTTTTCTCCCATTCCCCTAGCCTTCCCTCAACCCCTTTATTTCCTTATTTACAAAGTTTTGTTTCCATTTTATCCTCATTTTCTTCTTTGTGCTTCCTCCCATCCCTTACCCTTTCTTTTTGAACAATTTCTTCCTGTTTCACAATATTTATTACATATTTTGGTTCTTATTTACAGTTTTGATTTCTCACACCAGAGAAACAGTGCTATTTACACATGTGTCTGATTTTTTCACTTAAGAGTATGGTCTCAAGATTATGACTGAGCAGTACTCCACTGTATGAAAAAAACACATTTTTTTATCCACTCCTCAGTTGATGGGTATTTGGGCTGTTTCCATACATATTGTTAGCTATTACAAAATTGTGCTGCTATAAACATGGGTATGCATATATTGTTGTGGTATGATGCTTTTAATTCTTTCAGGAATATACCAAGAAAGGGAATACCTGGGTTAAATGGGATCTTTAGTCCTAGTTTTTTGAGGAATTTCCACGTTGATTTCCACAATGGTGGCACCAGTCTGTACTCCCACCCACAGTAGAGAAAGATTCCTTTTCCTCCAACAGTCTTACCAGCATTTGTTTTTGGTTTATTTCTTGATAATAGCCATTCTTTTTGGGGTGAGATGGAATCTCTCAGTTGTTTTAATTTGTGTCTCTCAAATGATCAGTGATGCTGAACATGTTTTCATATATTTGTTTATTATCTGCACTACTTCTAAGAAGCGCTGTAGTCATCTCAGATTCCCATTTATGTATTAGGTCTTTAAGTTGGGGAGGATCTTATTCTTTTCAATTCCTTATATCTTCTAGATATTAGTTTTTTATCTGAAGAACAACTGGCTAAGATTTTTTCCCACTCTATGGGTTGTCTTTTCACTCTGTTGTTGGTTTCTCTTGCTGTGCAAAAACATTTTAATAAGATGAGATTCCACTTGTTGATTCTTTGTGATAGTTCCTGTGTAATTTGATTTTTCTTTATAAACTCTTTGCCTACACTAATGTCTTTAAGGGTTCTACCTATTTATTCTTCTAGCAGATTTAGTGTTTCTGTTTTAATATTTAGATCTTTGATACATTTTGGTTTTACTTTAGTGCACGGTGAGGGACAGGGTCTAGTCTTAATTTTCAGCATGTGTGAAGCTGTTTTTTCCAGCACCAATTATTAAAGAGGCTATCCTACTTCCAGTAAACATGTTTGGTCCCTTTGCCAAAGATACGGCGGCTGAGTATGTTCGAAGTGGTTTTTGCATCTTTCAGTCTGTTCCACTGATTCTCAGGTCTGTTTTATTTTCGTTTTTGTTTTTTGCCAATATCATGCTGTTTTTATCACAGTAGATTTGTACTATAGTTTCAGGTTAGGGATTGTAATGGCCCTGCCTCACCTTTGTTGCCTAAAATTGTTTTTACTATTCTAAGTCTCTTCTGGTTCCAAATGAATTTTAGGAGTGTTTCCTCTAGTTCTGTGAGTTATGCCAATGGTATTTTGATTGGGATTGGATTAAATTTGTATAACAATTTTGGAAGTATGATTGTTTTCACTATATTCGTTTTTCCTACCCAAGGAGTATCTTTCCATTTTCGGAGGTCCTCTTCAATCTTTTTTGGAGTACTATAGTTTTCAATGTAGAGATATTTTGCTTCCTTTGTTAGATCAGCTCATAAGTAGTTAATTTTTCTTTTTTTGGTGCTATTATGAAAGGTGTAGTTTCCTTAATTTCTGTCTCAGTGTGTTTCTTATTTGTGTACAGGAATGGTATTGATTTTTGTGTGTTGACTTTGTATCTACCTACATGACTGAATCTGGTTATTAAATTGAGAAGTCTTTTGGTGGAATTTCTGGGGCTTACATGTTGAGTATCATGTCGTCTGCAAATAATGATAATTTAAATTCTTCCTTTCCTATTTTTATTCCTTTTATTATTTCTTTTGTCTAATTGCTCTAGCTAATGTCTCCAGAGCTATATTGAGTAAGAGTAGTAATAGTGGACATCCTTGTCTTGTTCCTGATTTTGGAGTGAAAACTTTCAGTTTTTGCCCATTCAGTATGAAGCTGACTCTTGGTTTGTCATAGATGGTTTTTATCAGACTGAGATAAAGACCATTTATTCCAATTTTTGGTAGGGCTTTTGTCACGAGTTGATGTTGGACTTTATCAAATGCTTTTTCTGCATCTATTGAGATGATAGTGTGGTTTTTGTCCTTGGCTCTGTTAATATGGTAATTACATTTATTGAGTTCCATATGTTGAACCATCCTTGCATTTCTGGTGTCAATCCTACCTCATTATTGTGTGTAATCTTCTTGATGATTTGTTGCATTATGTTTGACAGCATCTTACTGATTTTTGCGTTGATGTTCATTAGGGAGATTGGACTGCAGTTCTCTTTTTGGTTGGGTCCTTCTCTCATTTTGGTATCAGGGTAATACTTTCTTTCAGGAATGACAATGGGAGTATTGATTGCCTTTCAATTCTGTTTAAGAGTTTGACAAGTAATAGCATTAGGTCTTCTCTAAATTTCTCGTAGAATTCAGCAGTGAATCCATCAGGACCTTGGCTTTTTTTCATTGGGAAGTCTTTAATTACATTTTCAATTTTATTGAGTGATATAAGTTTATTTATAATTTTTAGATATTCTTGATTCAGTTTTGGTAATTCCTGTATATCTGGGACTCTGTCCCTGTCTTCTGTGTTTTGCATCTTATTGGAGTAAATTTTCTTAAAGTAGGTATTTATGATCTCCTGGAATTCCAAAGGACCCACTGTCATTTCACACTTTTTTTTCCTAATTTCATGAATATGAATCTTTTCTTTCCTTTTTTGATAAAGTTGATGAAGGGTTTGTAAATTTTATTTACTCTTTCAAAGAACTGACTCTTTGATTCATTTTTTTTTTTTTTGGAATTTTTTTAAAGTCTCTATTGAATTAATCTCTTTTCTAATCTTTATAATTTTCTCCCTTGTACTAGCTTTAGGTTTGACTTGCTTGTCTTTTTTCCGGAAGTTTGAAGTTCGACATTAGGTTATTTATTTGAGTTTATTTTGTTTTCCTGATGTGAGAATTCACTGCTGTTAATTTCCCTCCTAGGACTGCTTTCTCTTTATCCATTAGTTCCAGTACTGGCATTATCATTTAATTGAAGGCACTTTTTAAATTCTTCGTTAATTTCATCTGTGACCCATTGATTGCTTGGTAGGGTGTTATTTAATTTACATGTGTTTGCATGTTTTGTGGGGTTTTTTGCCATTGATTTCCAATTTCATTGCACTATGGTGAGACAATATGCACACATATTTACAATTGTTATCTCATCTTCTTGGAGTTTTCTTTCAACAAGTATGTAGTGACATTCTTTATCTCTTTTGATTAGTCTTGGATTGAAGTTCAAATTGTCTGCAAGTAGCTACCTCTGCTTTTTTCCAGGTTCCTGTTGCATGGAGTATTGCTTTCCATCCTTTAACTTTCAGTCTATGAATTTCTTTTTTAGTTAAATGTATTTCTTGAATGCAGCATAATGTCGGATCTTGTTTCTTGACCCATTGGTTACCCACCCTTGGGCAGGTGCAGCACTCATGCCACCAACCCCAGAGCTAGACAATGAACCAATCATAAATGTTACATTAGCTGCCCTAGAAATGCCCATCTCCCACAACTGCATGGGGCTTTGGAGGGACATTTAAACAAACCACAACAGTCATGAACAAAATAAATTTACATTGGGCTAGTCTATGTTTTTTAATTGGTGAATTGAGACCATTTACATTGATCATTATAACTGATATGTATTACCTTGTCCTTGTCAAATTATTTTCCTGTTAAGAGTCCCTGTCTTAGGGCCCGGGATTTAGCTCAGTGGTGTAAGCAACTGCCTGGCAGGTGTGAGGTTGTGAGTTCAATCCCTGCTACCAAATAAAATGAAATAAAATAAAAGATTCCCTGTCTTTCCCCTCTGTTAATTTGCTTGCCCTTCCTGGTAGCTTCTTTCTATTGGTACTCTCGGAATTGTGATCTTTATTATCTCTTTCTACAATATCTTTAAAAACCTTTTGTAGAACTCATTTTTTTGTTATGAATTCTTCAGTTGTTCTTTGTCTTGGAAATATTTTATCTCTCCATTTATTCTGAAAGATAGTTTTTCAGGGTACATCAATCTAGGTTTTCTTCCAGGACTTGAAATACTTCATGTCAAACTCTCTCTGACATCAGGGTTTGTTGGTAAGTCTGTTGCAATTCTGATAGGTTTTCCTTTGTAGGTGATTTGCTTGTTTTTTCTAACAGCCTTTAATATTCTGTTCTTTTTCTGAATTTCTGGAATCTTGATTATAATGTGCTTTGGTGTAAATTTATTTTGTTCATGACTGTTGTGGTTTGTTTAAATGTCCCTCCAAAGCCCCATGCAGTTGTGGGAGATGGGCGTTTCTAGGGCAGCTAATGTAACATTTACGATTGGTTCATTGTCTAGCTCTGGGGTTGGTGGCATGAGTGCTGTATCTGCCCAAGGGTGGGTAAGCTGTATACAATATAAGGGGGGAAGGAGGTGCCCCTTTCCCCGTTTGGCCCTTTTGCTCCTGTCACTTGTGGTCACCATGAGCTGTTACCCCTTAGCTGTGCCACCTTGCTATGGACCAAAACCTCTAAAAACTGTAAGATAAATAAACCTTTCCTTTCTTCCTTTTGGGCATCAGGCATCTTGTCTCAGCAATGAGAGAAAACTAACCAAGACAATGACTAACTGGAGTTCTATACGTCTCACTTATCTGAATGTCAAATTCTTTTTCCATACATGGGAAGTTTCCTGCTATTACTTCCATGAACATGTTTTTTCTGTCATTTGTGCTAACTCTTGGTTTTTTTATGCACTCAAATCATCCTTATGTTGTTCTTGGTTCCATCATCTTGTAGTTGTTGGACTGTTTTTTTCATGGTCCCTTGTTATTTTTAATAGATCTTTCTTCTCATGATTGCTAACCATGATCCTGTCTTCTACCTCCGATATTGTGTTCTGCTTTCTTTCATATGGTTTTTACAAACTTTCAATGGAATTTTAAATTTTCTGAATATTTGTTTGAATCTGTTTCATGGATTCCATTTCTTTCCTATGTAATGCATTCATAGTTTCCATCATTTTTCTATGCCCCTCTGTTTTTTTATCTGTCTACTCTAGATTTGTTGAGCAAGTCTTTCATTATGGCTGTCATCTCTTTTTGAACTTGTGAAATTATTTCTGTTCTGCTTTCTTCTATGACCTCTTAGATATAAATATAAATATAAATATAAATATAAATATAAATACAAATATAGTTTCTGCTGCTGTTATTACAAAAGAATCAGGTGGATAACTTCTGATTTCCTTTATTTCACTGTCCCCTCAGTGTGTCCTGGGTTTGCTGGAAGCCTGGGATTTCATTTTGCTTCTGTGTTTTATGATTTTCTGTTTTTTAAATTTTAATTTGTTTTCTGCTTTGCTGTTTGTATTTTTCTCATATTAGATCATTTTATCACTCATATCAAGTATCCCCTAGGAAATGTGTATTCCTCCCAGGTATCTTCTAGGTACAGATGCTATTGGTTTTGGTGTCTGTCCCAAGGTCACAGTTTCCCACTTTATTAGGGATGAGGAGTCCTTTAGTAGTGAACTATGGGGGTGATTATGACCCCAGATTATCACAGTGTTGTTATACAAGGGTGAATAACTGATTACAACAAGTATGGCATCCTAGCTAAAGTAGTACAACTAGTAATAATGATATCATTAAGCACAGTCTAGAAACTGAAAATCTGTGGTAACTGCTAATTTGTTATTTTTAGCACTAGGAACAAGATCTACATTATATAACTATATCCAACATGAGGTTGGAAATTTTTTGTAGTACTTCCCCTAAGCAGAGTGATTTTATCCTGTGGAGAAGGTGAACAGCAGGGATAGGGGACAAAGCAGGGCAACGACTGAAGGGAAATACTGTGGAATCAAGGCTGAAGGACAAAGGATGATCGCCCGAACTTTAAGAAGCTAGAGTAGTGGACAGGAGAGAAAGAATGAAGAAGAAAGCGAAATCACATTGAGGCAAACCAGAAAGGTTAGAACAATTTTCATTCACATGTAAATATTGGAAAATCAGGAAAGAATGTTGAGAAAACGGTGAGACAGAACAGAGAAAACAAACCAAATGATAAAAGTCAAAACCTAAGTAACCACCCCTCCAAAAATAAATACTTTGGTGCCCCAGTTCTGTGTTAGTTCCCTAGTCAGAGCTGGAATCTGTACTGAGTAACCCCACCCAGTCTGAGTAGGATTATTGCTGGGTGCAGGACTGACCTTGAGCAGACCACTGACTCCTCTCACATGTTGGTTATGGGGCAGGGAGAGTGCCCTTGTCTCACTGTTGACCAAGGCATTTGCCTGCTTGCGGAGCTGGGTGCAGAGCAGGGGGCTGCTTCCACTCCTCTGTAGCCATGATTAAGCCTGACCTTTGGCCCCCTGCAGAAAGCAGTCTGGGTGGTTCCAGCCTCCACTTCCTGGAAGAATCCCCCCGCCCCAGTCTGCTGTCCAACTGCTGGCTGTCCGCTGTGACTGGATAACCCTTCCATCATTCCACTCCGGGACACTGGCAGGAAGCATCCCTGGAGCTGCTCGGCTGTTCCTCCACACAACTGTGTGCCAGATGCCACTTCAGTTCACTCACCCAGAGCTGATTCCGGAACGTGGGGAGCGCTCAGGAAACAGTGTTTCGTGTTCTCACTGCGGCCTCTGACTGTACAAGACTCTCTCGGTCCAGGTCAGGTCTCCCAGGGAGTAGAAAAGTTGCTTTGCCACCCACTAGGACAGCTACACCACTGCTGTAGTCACACTGCACAGTCTCAGTGTTGTTTCTTCTGTAACAACAGATTCTATTTTCTTCTTCTGTACTGTCAGCTCCTTCATGGTTCCCATGTGCCCTGCACTCCCTTGGATTCTCTCCAGGCTGCCATCTTCCAGACTCTTGGCACTTTATTCTGGAGAAGCTGAGTAACTGATACTCAGCACTCCTCCATCTTTCCCACAATCTCTCATAGCAAATTTTAGCCACCAAGCTCGAACCAAAAAGTATAAGTGACAAAAAAAATGGAAGAAATTATTTCAAAAACTTTTAAAAATCAAGCAAATGAAAAGAATTAAGGGAAAATGGTCCTGAAAAGTTGAAACTCAAGTAGTATTGTGAAACAACTTCCCTTAAACCAAAATTAATTTACCTTATGAGTGGATCTCTGTAGACAACATACTCTGAAATCTGTGTTTTGGCTTGGTCTTTCATTCTGCTTTATTTTGTTTGTTTGGTTGGTTGGTTTCCAGTGCTGGGATTGAACACAGGGCCTTGCACTTTCTAAGCCTACTCTGAACAGCTTAGCTGCATCCCTAGTTCCAGTGAGCTACTTCCAATACACAAGAGTATGAGAAACAAAATTTCAGGAGGGTAAGGGTAAGAAAATTGGCCTCTGAAAGAATAAAGTCTATGACTTTAGTGAGGCATTTCACACAATTAGTATTTATAGAATGGCAAGTATATGGACAGGAAACCACAGTAGTCTTTTGGTTAAAGGATGATTCCACATTTATATAACTCTGTAAGATTTGACACAACTTTATCCCACAGAGAACTTTCAACATAGAATAAATAAAACAACAATTCTTACATTGGGCAAATAAGAACTGAATGATATGCATGCATAGATTTGAACCACACAACTCTCTAAAGACCTTGACAGTATATGTCTATAAATTTCTAAATAATACAAAAGCAAAACTCTCAGATCAGAAATAAAAGGCATTAATTTTAAATAAACTGCCTAGACTAAAAACTTTACCAAACTTCATAAGCCATAATATTAAAAAATGTTTAATTTTTAACTTTAGATTTTCATGTAAAATTTTATAAAAGAATATTTAGGTTGCCCTTAAATAACAGCAACATTAAACAATATAAACCTTGAAGTGATGATATAAACTTATTATTAGGGAGTCTAACCATGGAATATTTTTTGTTAAAAGTATAAGCAAACAAATAATTAAACTCAGAATTTCTCAACATTTTTCAAACTTACCTAAAAAGTTTTGATAGCTAGAAAAATATTTCATTGCCTAGGTAAAGTCAATCTAAAAATGTCAGCAGCTAAGTTTAACAGATATGTTTCTCAGCTTAAAGATGTTTCTCAGATGATAAGTAATCTCTGGTCTTATCATAACTTTATGAGCTTATCTTCATGTAGCCTAAGCTTAGAGCTTGAAAGAGAATCTGATTCCAATTCTACTTAGTAAAAGTTTCTATTACTTCCTATCTCAACCTCCTAAAGAGGCTCAATCAAGTTTTTATAGCTCAAAATGATAGTTAAATAGAAAGACATACCATGTTCCAGGAAAGAAAGACTCTGTACTATGAAACTATAAATTTATATAAATTGCTTTGCAAATTAAACACAACTGTATTTTTAAATTCCACTAAAATCATGGAAGAACCTAATGAATTAATTGTGATACTTTTTCTGGGAGAACAAGGAAATTATTTGAATAGTATTAGCATCACAGTTATTATTAAAGTTAGAAGTGAGACAGAAATAATATCTCTTAGTATCAGTAGATATGCACATATACATACATTACATATATTAAACACACATATGCAAAAAAAGGCTTTGGAAAAGTAAAGTAACAGGTATGGGAAAGAGTAGTTGAACTTAGATGATGCAAAGTCTCGATAAAATATCTACAAGTAGAATTCTGTAACGTCTTCTACCTTAATGGCCAATTTAGTCTACTGTTGTACATGTTTTGCTACAAAAATATTTTCTCTTTGTGGCAGAGACTGCTGGGTATTACCTAAAAATATTTGTTTTTCCTCCAGGACAAGTCACTGGATTATACTGTATTTCCAGCATTCTTCACAGTTAGGTTGGCTTTGTGACTGAATTCTGATGAATGGAAAGTGGTAGAAATAAAGTCACACTGCTCCCACGTCTGGTTCTAAGACCTCTGACACAATCCTCTACCCTCTCCAAAGAACTCAGTGGGGACTCCAAGGTTTAATAAGACACAAAGTGCTTAGTGTATGAGCATAATTTAGTTCCATGAACTAGTAAAGGGTCCTTCCACTTCACTTACTTGAACTAGTTGTTAAGCGATTGGAGTTCTGAGAAGGTTTATTCTAGCCCTCATCCTATCTTGACTATTGAGACATTATTGGGCAACCAATAATAAAAAAATGAATAAAAAAACACTGTTCAAAGCTACATCTTCAATAAATATATCATGTATATTGTATAAATAGCATAAATTTTATATATTTGAACAATAAGCAGTATATTTAGTGTTTTTTTTTACAAGATTCTGTTATAGTTTGTGTCTAGATGTCCCTCCAAAGCCTCATTCAGCCCTGGGGGTAAGCTTCTAGAGTTTGTGGTTGATTCATGGCCCAATACTGGAGTTATGGGTGTGAGTGCTACTCCTACCATAGGGTAGGTGTGGCCTACATACAATATAAAGGACACAAAGAGTCTTCTCTTCTCGCTTGCTTCTCCCTTTTTTCTCTCATTGATTTTGCTGCCTTCTGCTGCCATGAACAGTAGCCCCCTCTGCTATGCTACCCTGCTTTGGAGCCAGCTGATTATGAACTGAAACTCTACAAACTGTGAACTAAATAAATCTTTCCTTCCTTAATTTTGGGCATCTGGTATTTTGTCTCATCAGTGACAGAAAAGTAACCAACATGGAATTTGGTACCAGAGAAGTGGGGTTGTTGCTGTGACTGTACAAGACCATGTGGTTCAAGAGCCTTTGGAAATGGCTTCTGGGAAGAGTTTGGAAAGATTCAGAGAGTAGTGCTGGAATGCCTTAGGCTATTCTGTATGGGAGTTTCTGTTCAGAGCCCAGAAGACTAGAGAACCAGTAAATATCAGGTTCAGGGGCTTCCTGATGGGAAAAAGGATCGCATTGTCTGATGGACTCCAGACAATGTATGTTAAGACTTGGCAAAAAGTTTGTCTGCATTTTCCTCATATCCAGAGACCTTGCCTGAGACTGAGATTAAGGGTGTCTGACTCGTCTGGCAGAGGAAATTTCAAGGCAGTCTAATGTTGAGGCAGTGGCATGGCTATTGTTGGAGGCCTTTAGCCAGATTTATGTTGAGAATCAAGAGCACAGCGTCCAGCAAAATGATTTAAAACATTGTGAGTTTGGCCAGAAAAAGAGTTCCAGTAAAGCTGTGGACAGTGAAGATAGAGCTGAGATCTTGATTGCTGAGAAAAAACAGAATATAAAAGATGGCCTGAAAGCATTTGAAAAGCACCAAGTCTCCACCCTGTGCAGCCTCAAAACTGCAAAAGTGAAAGGCTTTGCTTTGAGGAGAAAGCTGCAAAGCATCGTGTTCCAGAATGGTGGCAGAGGCTATACCAGGTTCCGGAGTGGCAGTGGCATTGAAAATTTGTTCCTCAGAATCAGATTCAGAGCGCCCAGTGATCCAGGAACTCGAGCCCTACAGCCGAGAGAAAAGACAGCCTGGTTACTGCTCCAGCTGGCAGCAGACCTTGGAATCTTCCATGTGGTGCTGGTTTTAGGCACATACAGAATGCAAGAGTTTAGGGATTAAGAAGGCCTCCACCCAAATTTCAGAAGGCCTGTGAGAGCAGGCAGTGTCACCCTGAGAACTGTGAGGGTGAAGCCAAAGGTGCAGTGGAGACCCCAGAAGTATGGAGAAGCCAGGAACACGAATTGTCTGAGGAAACCTGCAAGGAAGGAGCAGAGCAGACCAAAGAGAGAAGCATGGGAGCTACTACCACCAGAAGTGGCATAAGGGTAGAGCCACACAAGCCCTTTGGAGCTCACAACTTGCCACACAAAGCCTTGGATACTGCACATGAAACTACAGGACTTAATATTTGCCCTGCTGGACTTTGGATTTGCTTTGGTCCTAATCCTTTGTATCCCCCTGCTTGTAACTTTTGGAATGGAAATGCTTACTTGTGCCATTGTATGTTGGAAGTGTTTAATTTTTCAATTATTCAGGGACTCACAGCTAAGATTTGCCTGACAGCTCAAAGAAGAGGTGGGACTTGGACTTTTCCACAATGCTGAAACTGTTAATGTTTTGGTAACACTTAGAGTTGGACTAAATGCTTTTTGTATAAAGAATGTGCATGAGTATTTGGGGTGTCAAGGGTGGAATGTTATAGTTTGTGTCTGGATATCTCCCCAAAACCTGTGATGGGGACAGGCTTATAGAGTTTGTGATTGATTCACGGTCCAATGCTAGGATTATGGGTATGAGTGATACACTCACCCTAGGGTGGGTAGATTACCTATGATGTAAGGGGCAGAAAGAGTCTTCTCTTCTTGCTCATTCCTCCCTTTCTGCTCTTGTTGCTTTGCTGTCTTCTGCTGTCATGAACTGTTGTCCCTCTGCCATGCCACCCTGCCTTGAAGCCTGCTGACTATGGACTGAAACCTCCACAAACTATGAGCTAAATAAATCTTTCCTCCTTTAACTCTGGGTGTCAAGTATTTTGTTTCAGCAATGAGAGAAAAGTAACCAACATAGATTTGTTTATATTTGAGATAGATTGTTAACAAACACCTAACATATTGGATTCTGTCTACTAAGTATAGTTTGAGTATCCCTTATTCAAATGCCTGAACCCCAAAGTGTTTCATATGTCTGACTTTGTGAAATTTTGAAATACTTACATATATACAGTGAGATTCCTTGGGGAAAGGACCTAAGTCAAAACACAAAAATTTATTTGTTTTCATCCATACCTTGTACACATAGCCCGAAAGTGCATTCATGCATTTTTAGCGCAGCTGTGTTTTGACTGAGAACCATTTCCTGTATCAGTTGTGGAATTTTCTATTTATAGTGTTATGTTTGTGCTGAGGAGATTTTGGATTTTGAAATGCTCGACCTATAACTCCAAATGGAAGTCAACTCCTGCATTTTTAAAAAAGTGAATGGATAAAGGGGAGAAAGAAAGAAGAAATGAAGACACAAATCAGCATTTTATAAAATATATTTGCATGGCTGGGAGTTTGGCTCAGTGGCTTAAACGCCTGTCTCGCAGGTGTGAGGCTGTGAGTTCAATCCCCAGTGCTGCAAAATAAATAAATAAATATAAAATAAAATATATTTGCAACCAGCATGGATTATAGCAATTCTGCACTACCAGTAAGACTCCCAGCACCTCTTCTCTCCTTCTACCTGAGCCCTTCTTTTCCTTTTCTGCTATATTGATCTCAGATTTTTTGCCATTCCCAGTACTGATGGTAGATGCCCTGTTAGTCCTTTACATTTCTGTCACCAGTTCTTTTCAAGTTTTCCTTCTGAAGTCTCAATCTGTCCCTTTATCTCCATGTGCATCAACTATAACCTTGTTCAGAGTATCTTATCAGTATCCTCCCTCATCTAACCCATCGCAGTGACCCTGACAATCTGCCTCCACACATCCCAGTCCCTTCCAGTGTATCTCATGTTTCACTCACACAGGCTTTTCTAATGGGCGATCAAGTGAGTATTGGTTTATTTCACCCTGACCTTCCCACATGCGCTCCACACCCTTGGTCGAGTCTCCTTTTGCTTTTTAAATAAAGACAATACTCTTCAAACGGTTCATCAAAATTTGTATGAGCATAATCATAATCATAATCTTTAAAAGTACCTATTTTTCTAAAACCAATATATTGATAAATATGCCATAAGATAGAAAGTTTTGAATGTCAATGTATGTAAAGAATATCTTTATATTTTATCTTTTACCTTTAAATTTTATCTTTATAAAATTTTATCTTTAAAAAATTTACCAGCATATGCTTAATTTTCACCTCCAGACTATCCAAACTGCTTGTTTTTTCAACAAACAGCTGAAAAATAAAAGAAACAAAATCGTTTTTACACAGCTTCCCTTAGTGATTCTTAAAGTCTTTTAAGAAAAGTTAGGAGCCAGTGCAAACCAATTGCTCCACTTCTGGCCAGCTGAGCAGCAATAACTAGGGGATGGTCATTAATCATCAACAAATTACAAAGAAATCACCATGCCAAGTCAAAGGTAAAATCAATTACAGTGACAATTAAAGTTCTCAAACATCAAGCTCAAAACTCCTGTGGCTAACAGACAACCTAATATGACTTTATAGAGAATCCAAGCATAGAATTTTCTATAATGCTGAAACACAAAACTAGATTTAATGAAAGGACATAGAGCAACTCTTTATAGTATAAAATGGGAAAAAGTCTCCTATGGCAATAAAGTTGGCTGTGATTTGACTCACTGCCTTATCAATCAATTGTTTATATTAGAAAGTAGCAGTAAGTACCTATTGATTCCAGGGATTTTGGTGCAGTCCTAGCTTTGTGAAGAAAATTCCCTGCTCTCTATCCTGATGTTGGCATCCAGCATCAAGATGCAATAAAATAAGTTTGCAGAGTTATGAGACAGAAGAACAATCTTATCACTTCATGCAGCCAATTGCATTTGAACTCTGTGCTGACCTTGAGATGAAACCACCCAAGTCCAGAGCAATGTGAAGCTTTACATACCTGTACCTTTTCTCATATAAGTAGTATTGTTATTTGCATTTCTGCTACTATCTACCAACCTTACTGTTTTCTCTAAATTCTGATATAAAGTAAACCTTTCCCCATTGAGATCAACAAAGAAGAGGGACACATGCTTTCTATCTCCCTAGCTGTTCAGGAGCAGGTTGAAAATTCATATTCAGTTTGCCACAGGCAAAAATTATTGCCACATATTTTCCATTTAATCTGCCCTGTGTAAGTACTTTTAAAGAAAATTTTTCAATAGCATTTGGAGAGATTATCACATAGAACACAGATCTGGTAAGCAGATCAAAATAGCTATATTTTAATTCCAGTCTTATTGCTGGTTGAATGGTGAAGCCTTGATCAGAAACATAATCTCTCTTCTTGTAAGTTCTTCATTCTAAAACAGAAAAAAAAATTATTTCACTCTATTATGCAAGGAAGTTGAATAGATACCTTATTATATAAATGATCTTAAGATAACTGCAAGCTACTATATAGATCAAATGTACAGTACCTATAAATATGCTTAAATATATCAGTGATGTAATAATACTGTTTCCAAATTATCAGCCACCATAAATTACACAACTCCAAAAATCTTTATTCATTTACTTGAAAATGTAATTCTGACCTTATTGTTTAATTTATATTTACACCTTAGAAATAAAAGTCCCTTGATCCCTTAAAGGGATAAATTTCCTTTAAGACAAATTTATTCTTACATTTGGTTTACTGAAATCTTGCCAATGACCTCGGTATTCTTGGTTTACCACTGAATCACTGGTTCAGTGATCTATTGAGTACTTGCAGATGTTCACATATCCTCAACTCAGTTCACCCAGTGTAAGACCAGTTTCCTATTCTCTGTGATGAATCTTTCCCACTTTGCAAGTCTTCATCTCCTTTTTAACTTTGGACCTAGAGACAGTAAGTTTGAAAAATTCTCTAACAGCAGCAGACATGAAGATCAACTTTATTTTTGTCTCCTAGAAAAGAAGCCCAGTTCACCACATACTGAATCATGTAGGTTGGATGAGAATTCTGTTTTTTATTGACCACACATTTTTAAATACACTGACTCATTAATCTTTAAACTGACCCTAGGAGGTAGGTGACATTACTGTCATCATTTTGCAGATGACAATATCAAAATCCAAAGAGGTTAATTTCTAATATAAGGTTGCTCACCTTATGAGTGTTGGAAAAGTCTGACTGATTTTAAAATTCATTTTGTTTTTTCCATATAAATATCCCTCTTAGGGAAAATGAGAAATAATCAATTTTAAGTTCCTTCTAGGAAGTATTAACTCTCGATATTTTCCAACAATTGTCAAAGATCTTTTAGGTCTTTAAAAAAGCTCCCCCCATGCATGTGCACACACACACACACACATGCACACACACCTGTTGCTTTATCAATCTGCAAATAGATTGGGCATAAAATCACTTTCCGACACACTTCTTTAAACAGGCAAATTTACAAGGGTAGGGTACATTAACAAGCCTTCCGGCCGTTTAATAAATACTGACTGGCTTCTGTGGACTAGGCACTATTTAAGACACAGAGGAAACAAAACATCTGTAAACAAAACAAAGTTCCCTGCCCTCATAGAGCTTACATTCCAATAGTAAAAAAACAGACCGTATGTAACAAACATGGTACGTAAGTCAGCCACACCAGGTGTGCTCTGGAAAAGGAGCGAGTCGTGGAGGGCTGGCTGTGAAGGAGAGGGAGCAGGACGTGGTCAGCCCGGTGCAGTGTGTCTGGGGTTAAGTAAGAGATGAGGTGAGAGAGGCACAGAGAACCAGATACGCAAGGCACTCTGAATTAGATTGGAAGTCGTCTCAGGATTTTACACGCAAAATGGCTCACCTGGCCTACATTTCTAATGAAATTCTCTTACTATTGGAGTAAGCATCAATGGAGAGGAAGCAGAAATGATGCAGAAAAAATGGACCTTTTTTTAAAAAGTGGCACCAGGCTATTTTAACAGTCCAGTTATTACAGCTTGTGTCTAGATGTCCTCCAAAGCCTCATGCGGCCACAGGTGGGGCTTTTTCAGAGGAGGCTGGACCTAGAGTGTATGATGCTGGGATTAAGGGTGTGCAATTACTAAATTGGTCCACTAATTGGTTTGGCACTGCCTTAAGCTCAGTAGCCTGGATAGAATACAAAAAGGGCAGAAAGAAGCTGCTAAGATTGCTTGTTGGTTCCCCTGCTTGCTTTGCCACTTTCTGCCCACCATGAGCCGTTTCTCCTCTCTGATTCCCCTCTCCCACGCCACCCTGCCTTGGAGCCAGCCAACTATGAACTGAAGCCTCTGCAAACTGTGAACCAAATAAACCTTCCCTCCTCCAACTTTGAGTGTGGGGCATTTTGTCTCAGCAATGAGAAAAGTAACTAAGGCACCAGGAGAGATGTGATTTGGCTTAAACCAGAGGAGCAGCATAGAAGTGGAGAAAGGTATGGATTTTGAAATAATTACCATAGGATTGTCTAAGAAATTGGCTAATGGGTGGAAGAGCAAGGCAGGAGAATGACTGCAGAATTCGATCTGACCTGAAGGAAAGAGCGGCATTACCTGGGGGGAGTAAGGATTCCACAGGCTGGTTCTGGAACACAGATCAGAAACCCAGTACCAGGGATTAAATCCTCAAAGGGAGATATTAAACTGGATTATATTGATCAGTTAAGATATCTGGAGAGAGACATCTTTACTGGAGATGAAACTTTGCTAGCTATCAATGTACAGATGATATTTAAAGCCTTAAATCTGACTGAAATGATCAGGGGAGTGAGAGTAGGTAAGAAAAAAAAGAAAGAAATACCTCTGTAATCACACTGTTTCTTTTTCCTTTGAGACAGAGCATGTAGCCCAGGATGACTTCAAACTCATGGTGATCCTCCTGCCTCAGCCTCCTGAGTGTGAGGACTATAGGCCTGTGCCACCATGCTTGGCTCCCATTATACTCTTACACATTGTACTTTTTTCAATTTAATACAGAGTAGTTTTGTTTCTTATGAAATAAAACAAAAGGTTAGTGATTGAGAATCCACATGTGATTATCTCTAATTTACCTCTGGGATAAAAATCTTCAGTCACTCTTGTTCACCAGTATATCACCTCCAAACTGAAAATCTTCATCTATGCTTTAAGTCAACATCAGTAGGCTAACACATTAGTGTCACTCCGATGATGATAATACAATGGCCATTTTCAGAAGTTAAATTCCTATTTCATATTAGTTATTAATACCTAATGGGTGTATTTCTAGGAGTTTAGCTTCTCTGCCTATAAAGAAATCTTCTATAACAAGAAATTGATATGTAATGAAATTGAACTTTAAGGAATACTCCTTTGTTTTCCAGTAGTGCAGAAAATGTAATGGTGACTTAAACATCTTAATACAAAAACCCAGACTCTTAAAACATGTAAATTGAAAATGAAATGTACAGTAACTACAAACACCTCACTTTTTTCCTTGACAAGCACTTTCTCCTATATTCATTTTTAATATCTGAGAATTTCCAGAGCTAAGATCTTTATTCTAAGCCTCTAGAGCTTGCCTGAAAAAAGTCATCATGTAGGTATTTGTCAGAAACTGAATAAAGCCGTAGGAACTCAGCTGCAGACACAGAATACAGCTACATGGATTGCACCGCCCGTCCACTCGCCACCCCCACCATCCTAGCGTCAGGCGTCATTCCGCGCCAGTTCCAGAACCTTCCTCCTTTCAGGATCAGAGGTAAATGGGGCAAATTCTAAAACCCAGTCAATGCAAAGAGTCGGTGAGCCAGGCAAGCAATTTCTTGCTGCTGGGCCTGTGAGCTGATTGAAGCTCCGTGGAGAAAGAGTGCGCACCCGCTCTTAGAGCTCATCGCCGCAGGCCCACCTATGGAACACTTTGTTCTGAGCTGGTTTTCTCTGTGTCACTAAATCGGAAGACGCACTGGAAGAAACAAAATACTTGACGTTCATTTTGTCTTCCCACCAGGCCCTGATTTTCCTAGCTCAAAGCTATTTCATTTTTCTAATGAGTATGCATAGATTTCCCCTCTTTTAAATATATATACACGTATACAGATACACACACACAACACCTCTATAGAAAACAATCGACCTATTTAAACTGAATAACTTGATAAGAATTTCATAAAGGAACGATTTAGAATGGTAAAAGGACAAGACTTAAGTAAATCAACAATTCCGATCGAGTAATCGGATGTTTACATTGGAAGCTTACTTTGAAGAGGAGAAGAGAAGCAGTTATCAAAACCCAGAAAACACAGCAGTAAGATAAGCAGCTGACGCAGGGCTGCAGGAAGAGTAATTAAAACCCTGCCGTCACTTCTCCCCACGCTGTTAGCTCTTGCCAGTATCTCCCTTGACTAAACCAACCCTAAACGTACAAGGCAAGAGCCTGTTGGTGCCGGGTCAGTGAGGGAGCTTCCCATGCAAGACTGGCTGCATAATTTGCAGAGCTCACCCATAATTTGCAAAAGGAAAATGCAGAACAGTTAAAAAAAAAAAAAAAAAAACAGTGAGCCATCTCAGGATCACAACAGCAAAGCACGAGATATTCTGAGCGTGGCCCCAGGCAACTGCAAGGTCACAGTCTCCTGGACTCGTGCTGCTCCAAACACCCAGGAGGAGTGAGGGTCGGGGCACTCGGGGCAAAGGAGGGCAGCAGCAGCCCTGTGTGACCTCGGGAATGTTACTTACACCCCAAACTGAAGTTTACTTGTGTGTAAAGGGGTGAAAACAATAGTTTTTCATATGTCCTTCTGCGGAATAATGGAGCTGGTGCGTGCTATTTCCCCAAGTCAGTGGCTAGCAAGAAAAAGTAGTCAGTAATGATTAGCTGCTACTATTAACATTAACATTACCAACTTAATATCAATATGCAGAGAATGTATTTATATGCAATCACACATACATAAATTATGTAATCGCCATAATTTTGAAAAAAATCTTAATATATTTGCCCTTTTTTGGCGGGGGAAATTTTATTTACATAATTTTGAAGAAGCTCCAAAAGTCCGTAAAAAAAGGAAACTGCTTTTCTGACATTACAGTCATATTCTTAAGATTCAGGTTATTAATCCTTCATATAAAGGGCATAATAGTATTTTACTGTGATTAGTGGCTGTGATCTGAATTAGCTGCCCTTCCTTTCTCTTATTAAGATTCTCATTTTGTGCAATCTGCACAAACTGCCCTTTTATCGATGAAGCTTTTCTTCAGCCCTCAGCGCAACTACTCTGCTTCTTGGGCTCTTCCTGAGGTCTGTGTTTTGTGAGACACGTTTCCTCCACTCACACAGCTGGCTGGACATGTTCCTGAGTGCCACGGGGTAACAGGAAAAAGGCCTCAGTTTGGATTTGTCTTGTGCTAAAGAGACTAAGCATCATGGTATTCATCCGTCACACAGGAATTCTTGGGAATCAAAATCTTTCATTATATGGAGCACAAAGCCTGACGCACGAAGCACTCAGTAAGTTAGTTGCTGCATTCTTCTTTTTAGTCTTGATCTGCAAATATATTTTAAACTCTAAAGGGTACCAAGTTCAACTTAGCTTTTCCAAACATTTGTACAACAGTAATATAAAACAAATATAGATATAATCATTGTTATTCTTTATTAAACATATGAGAGACATTTGAAAAGATAAAATAATGCAGAGCTTGTAATAAGAAGCTAAGGTCAGAGTTTTAGTTCCACCATGGAGTAGCTGTGTGGCATTGGCAAGTCTAGCAACATTCTTACAAAGTACCCAATATTGACATAAAAGTCAGTTTGGGAGTAGCTTTTGCCTACAAACTAGACCTTCCTACTTAGCTATTTGCCCCAACAAAAATATATCATGACCAATAAGCAAGCATGATAATTTTTTAGTAGTTTTATATGATACAAAAGATTGTACTATGTCATTGCAAATCTTGTATTACTCACATCAATACAAAATCATAACTATTCAAAATCATAAAGAAATAAGTCTACATAGGAAAATGATCTATCACCAAAGAGTTTGGCCACTTCAGGCAAGAGTTAAAAGTTTGCATTATATATTTTGCATAATTTTGCATTATATTATATTTTGTATTTTCTAAAAATGTATTCATTCCTTCACATCAGTTAATCTTTTCCAGATAATCCAGAGTTGTCGGTAAGCATGAATGATAGATCCATGCTACGAGTACTCACACACTTAGGAAACACTAAAATTAGTAATGTTGGTCTCCTGCGAAAGGCCTCAGGCAGCTGGCTTTTTTCCGCTGTGTACCTCTCTGATTTGGAGGAGGAGAATCCCCCCTCCCGTGCCACGCTGTCCCTCGCCTTACCTGTGTGCCTGATTGTAACAATTGCACACCATTATTCAGCTGTGTTACTTTTGCTCTCTTATGATTTGAAAATGGTTTACCAAATCTTACTGGACTGCTGAAAAAATGAAAACAAAGTAGTTCTACTGTAGTAAGGCTCTCCCAGTAGTAAAGTATCTGGACTTCAGTATTATTTGTCATCAACTTTGGCAGTTCAAAAGATTACTTCCATTGTGGTTCTCAGGTTATTATGATGAATATTTGAGTTCTTAATGTGTTCTGCTACAACATAATTAAATTAATTTTAATTACTTCAGCCATATATTTCAAAGCCTGTGTTTTATTTCAAAACAGAAATAAAACAATGTCATGCCTCAAGTAAAAATTATTTTTAAAAATCTTAAATTCTGCTTGGTCACCAATTTAGTACTCACAGTTATTGCTTGTCTCTTTAATTTAAGTCCATGAAAAATAATATGGTTTTCAAAAGACATTGCTGAAAAAAGATTCATGATCACAAAGCAATATATATATATATGTATATACAAAGCATGTCGAATTTATATATCAGTTTGCTTTTACTATCATGTACACAGCAACTAAGATTACTCTAGCATTTATAGTTGGAATGGGAATATTTCCTATGTCACTGTTGTAAGCTCTCTGAGAGAACAGCATCCTCTCAGGTAGTTTCTGATTTTTAAAATGGAAGATTAGAACAATTTTATTTTATCGATGTCCTTTTTCCTTTTTCCTGGCAATCTTAGAGGAGCTCTAATCCATTGCACCTGGTTTTTTCACTGTTGTGATTCAAGGTCGCAAAGTCTGCATTGCTGGCACACAAAAAACTGAAGGTGGGTTGCTGTCACCTTGAATAATTTTGCACATTTCTCTTTTTTTAAAAAAAAAAGTGAAATAACAGTGACTTTCTTTTGGTCTACAAACGATTAATAATGTGGTCTGAAATTCCTGAGAAACCATACTTTGTAAAATGATTTTGCCTTGTTACAGCAAACTAGAAATGCAAGTCTTCCCGCTCCGTGGTGGGGCAGACGGGCAGACACAGACGGGGAGCCCCGGCCCGCAGCAGAGCGGGAGCCCTTGCGCAGGGAGGTCGGAGACGGCGGCCGCTTGGCTTCGCCTGCGAACCGGGGACTGTCTCAGGTGGAGCTGAGCACTTCCCAGGAGAGGCCAGTTTGTACAGGCACTTTGAATTCTTCTCAAACCCCTATTAATAATATTTAGAGCTGTGTTTATTTCATTCTTATTTTTACTTCTAGTAGCATTTTACCCGAGCGATATCCTTTCGGGCCTCTCTGGGCGCCCCAGCAAGCCGTCCGCTGCTCCGACCACTCCACAGTTTCACATTCCTACTCCCTTTCTGAGGGTCTCCCCTCCACCTTTGACAGTCTTCCCGCTCTTCCTTCTTTCATTCCTTTTCAAGCCTGTGTTTCCTTCAAGATGCCATGAAGATGGACCTCCAAAATGATATGTGTATTATCTTCTGCTGGGCCATAGAAAGGACAGCTCTATGCTCTCCAGTGATGCCCTATGAAAAATCTCTTTTTCGGTGTATGACAATATTTTGTCCTCCTCTTTGATGTAATCAAGAGTGAATGATATAAATTAATTGAAATATAAATTGAGAATAAATGTGTTCAAATCCTTTGAACAGTAGTTGTACGCAATAAATGTTTGTGACAAACAACTGTCAACCTCTACTGAAGCACCAAAGAGAATAAAATAGGAGTAAACTTAACTAAGCATACAAAGAGCTGTACACCAAAAACTGCATGACATTGCTGAAAGAAATGAAAACTATAAGTAAATAAAAAGATTACTAAGATATCAACATTACTCAAACTGATATACAGATTTGGTACAACTTCCATAGAAACCGCAATGGTACTTTTTTAGAGAAATAGACAACTGTATCCTAAAATTTGTATGAAATCTCAAGGGACCACAATAGTCAGTATAATCTTGAAAAAGAAACAAAGTTGAAGAGATGACACTTCCTGAATTCACAACTTACTGCAAAGCAACGTTGATCAAAACAGTAGTAACCAGGGCCGGGAGTTTGGCTCAGTGGTCTAAGCGCCTGTCTGGCAGGTGAGAGGTTGTGAATTTGATCCCTGGTGCAAAAAAAAAAAAAAAAAAAAAAAAAAAAAAAAAAAAAAAAAAAAAAAAAAAAAAAAAAAAAAAAAAAAAAAAAAAAAAAAAAAAAAAAAAAAACAGCATAAAGACATATGGACCAATGGTGCAAATCAAGGCCCAGAAATAAGTCCCTGTATGTGTAGTCCAAAGACTTCTGACAAACGTGCCAAGACTGTTACAGAACATCTCCAAAAAATCTTGCTGGAAAAATGGGATATCTACTTGTAGAAAAATAAAATTGAACCCTCACCCTATGCCATATAAAAAATGAAATCAAAATGGATCAGACTGAAAAGAGTTTAATAAAACTCCTAGAAGAAAATTAAGCCGATTTCAACCTGAGCATGATTTCTTAGATATTACAACAAAATCATAAACAATACAAAGAAAAAAAGGACAAATTAGATTACATCAAAATGTGAAACTTGTATGCATCAAAGGACTGAAAAAACAGTGAAAATGTAACTCATGGAATGTAAGAAATTATTTGCAAATCACATATCTAATACGAGGTGAATATCTGTATCTAAGAACTCCTACAATTCAACAACCA
>RJWM01026741.1:0-27659 GCA_004363535.1 Dasyprocta punctata
TTGCTAGCCTCTCACTGGCCAAAGCAAGTCATATGGCCAAGCTTACAGACAAAGTGAGAGTGGGTTATAAAGCTAGAGTGTTAAGGGTATTGATCCAAGAAGGTCACCAACTGAGGACATCGACACAACCAAACTACCACAGGTCTGTTGAAGCAGAAGAACAATGGTCATTTATGAAAGAAGAGATTGTAAAGTAGACTATATGGCCTTTATAAGGCCTCATCACACCCTACAGTTCTAGCTGAAAAAACAAATAAGGCACCAGAAAAGACACACTGCATAGAGGAAAGGAATCATGCCAGAGCTTGTGTCCCATGACCAGGCAGGGAAAATTATTTTTGGTGGGTTGCCAGGATAGAGAGCTGAAAGAAGTTCCACTCAAAGGACCAGCCGTACTTGCTCTCAAGGAAGTCACAGTTCAAGTTCTGGTTATTCATTTTCTTTTCCAGAGAGTCATTATCTCTATTTCTCTGACAACTTCAGTCTGTGAAAACATCCTTTGAGCTCTGAGATGGCTTCTTTGTGTTTGATTTACCCACACTCGAGCTGTTGGATCATCTTACAACTAGAATATTAACTGACAGAGGAAAAAAAAAACATAAAGCTGCCTAAGAAAACTACTCTACCCCAGGTCTGAGACTCATTTCTAAATAAAGTTATTAACTCAAAAAGAAGGCTAAGGATTTGGGCCTAACTGAAGCTGATATACAGAAGCCAAGAAAATTGCGCACATCTTCATGCATCCACATAAATATTTAGAATTCAGATTTTGAAAGGCCAGAAATGTTGAAAATATAAAATAAAACCAGCCATAACTGTAACTGCAAATGAAGTTTGCATGTTGCTAGCAAATGTAGGCTATAAAAATTCCAAGCTTATGTGGTCTGGTTGAGGACAAAACTGTTTCCAGAGCTTCACACAGCAACACAGATACCCACACAATTTACATACACGTACAATGTACACAAACAACCATCTATACATCCATATAACAGCATGACACAAACATAGTCACACACAAATATGCACACAATATACGCATTTCACATAACAGCACATTTTTGCATTAATTATCAGGTCCTTAGACTGAGATATGATCATGGTAAAAATGCATGAATGCATACTTACAAACAAACACAGAAAGTATATTTGAAAACAAACTTATGTATACAGAAGCACAGTTATATGAATGCACACATAATCAAGACACAAACATTTTATTTCACTATCATACCATTAGGTGAACACAAAGACAAAGAGAGAGGCACATATATATTATAGCACTTGTGTGTACACAAACACATACACATACAATATACACACACATGCCCATCCACATAGGCATTCTGCGAGACCATGGATTATCTGACCTATACTTGCCTCTACAACTGAACTGAGTATTTCTACCCCCTCTTTTACCATCAGACCTCTTTCTATTCAAGAAATTCTAAATTCTATCCTATTCCAACAATTTTGCACGTTGTATTTCCGAGCTCTTCCTGAAGTTGTCTCTCAAATCACAGGTTCAAAACCACCTCCTCCTCAGTGAGGGCTCCTCCAACCACTTCATCATGTAGGTAAGTCACTTAGTTCCTGCATCGTGTACCTTTTGGGGGCAGCAGTAGCACTTATCTTGAATTTGAAATTATATATTTCTGCCTGATCATGTATTATTCATTCTTCTCGCTAGACTTCAAGAACCATGTCTGCTTTACTCATTAGGTACATCTTGAATCTAATGCAACGCTGAGCAAATGGGTGGCACTCAATAAATAACTGTAAGATACACAAATGCTTGAAATGCAGCCAACATGTGACATGTTTTTCAGCTAGATACTATGACAAAATTCTGGGAAATAGTACAAAGCACACCAGAATTATCTCATGTAGAAACAAATGATTCAGATTCTGAATGTACCAAGGCCTAGGAGTCATTAAATAAGGGATCTTCTGGAGCAACTGGCTTACTGTTCAAGCAGAGTAGTTTTCAGGGCTATGCGCTGGAGGGAGGGAGCCCTGGGGCACAGTAATGCAGATGCTTGCATTTGGAAGTCAGACTCTGAATGGTGGGGGTGTAGATAGGACCCCAAATGCCTCTGCTGCTAATGTGCGGGGCAGATTACCCTAACTGTTGAGAATGAATAGTACATCTGTGGGAAAAGGGAAACTGTCCACGATGTGAATGAAAGCAGGGAAAGGAGAAAGTGATTCTTTAACTGGTAATAAAACTGACCAAGGTAAACAGACATGGGAACACCGGGATGAGGACAATAATGTCAGCATGCAGACCAAGTAGATGAAGCCACACTGGCTGATCTTTGGGTAGGGATAGCTGTGGCAAACCAATCCCAAGACAGAACAGAGGAGAGCTGCTAAAAATATGACATCAACACTTGGAAAGTCCCAGACTCTTTTGAATATAAGACTCACCAGCTGCAGGATTGGAAGTGCTGTGGTCAGGACAATATTCACAAAACTACTCTGAGTCTTTGAAATACATGTGCAAAGCAAGAGGCATTTGGGGATGGAAAATGTAACCAACACAGCTCATCTTCTGAAGACATATGATGTGCTACAAAATAAACCCCATGACGGGGGAAAGGCAGCTGTATCAGCTGCTGCCTGTTTGTTCCCTGTCCATTTCCCACACCTCCTGCTTCCAACACTAGTGCTGATGCCAATAAAGTCAGGTTTTTAAAAATAGGAATAGAAGCCAGGTCTATAGGGACAGTTGTCACCAGAGACATAGACTAGGTCATCTGTACAAATGGTCTAGATTTACAAGTCAAACTATGAAAATGCCGAACTCCTAATGAGATCACATATTGGGAAGAGTATACACTTTGGACTCTTCTGCTCACATTTTCTTGCCTTAATAATACATCAAGGCACTGATATATTATCTTTGGACTCCTTATAAAAACTCATGCTATATACTCATGAAATCCAGATTTGAGGGGAAAAGAATCTTGTAAACAATGAAATTTGGACCTTGTGGCTAAATATACCTTTCCTATGATCCAATTGCCACCATTCTCCAAACCACTCAACACTTGGCTAACCAATTAGATACTCACAATGGGTGCACTAGATCAGTGGCTCTCAATGCCAGCAGCATTAAGACTAGCATCATCTGAGAACTTGCAGAAACACAAAATTTAAAGGTCCACTCCAATCAGAAACTTAGGAAGTGAGGCCCTACTTCTGTAGGGTTTATTGCTTGGTTTGGTTTGATTAGGTTTTTGCAGAGGTGGGGATTGAACCAAGGACCTACACTGAGCTACACCCCAGATCCCGTGTGTGTGTGTGTGTGTGAGGATCTCACTAAGTTACTAAGTTTCCACGTCTGAATTTGTAAACCCCTATCTCAGCCTAACAAACCCTGTTGGTGATTATGGATCATGCTAAAGTCAGAAAAACCCTTGTTTTTGTTGGCAAGCAGAATCCCCACTGCTCTTGTACACCCAAATACTGCTGCTGCCTTAGGAGAATCAGGCAGTCAGGTCTGTCAAATCTCCAAAGATTTGAGAGAATTTTATACATGAATTTTATACATGAATCAGATGGGTTTTCTTACAATGGAAAAAGCATTGACAAGGCTAGGAGAAACACTGTCCCTTCTCAGACACAGAACTGAATCTTCCCTGGTTACACTATCCTGCAAAAACCTGAGCCTTAGCGAGGCATGGTGGCACACACCTCTAATTGCAGCACTTGGGAGGCTGAGGCAGGAGGATCATTCCAAGTTTGAGACCAGCCTGGGCTACAAAGTGAGTTCAAGGCCAGCCTGAACTGCAGAGTGAGACACCATCTAAAAAATAGGGCAGGGGATTTAGCTCAGTGGCATAAGGGCCTGCTTGGCAGGTACGAGGTTGTGAGTTAGATCCCAGGTACAAAAAAAAAAAAAAAAGACTGAGCCTTGCAAGGTTGAGAGACCTCCCTTGCCACAACTGAGTTCTTAGCTTAGTGGCTGGTGGTTTTGTTTAAAATAAACATTTGCTATTGAATAACAAGCATAAAAAATATGTATATAACATGCAATAACTGTACATAAACTCATGTAATCACCACCCAGATCAAGAAACAAAATATAGTTAGCATCTCTGACATATCTCCACTATAATTAGCAGCCATATATATTTCATCATCAATTAGTTTTACTTGTCTAAAGCTTCATATGAAAGAAATTTTAGGACTGCCTTCTTTCATTCAGCATCATGACCAAGGGACTCATTTCATACACAAATTGCTAGACATCCTTGCCAGTAATCAGTATGTCGTATTGTGACTTCAGTTTGCGTTTTACTAGTGACCAGTGAGGTTAGTCATCTCTTCACTTTGTTGTTCATTATTTGAATATCCTCTCATGAAGCCTTTTATATATTTATGCCCATTTTTTATTAGGTTACCTTTTTCTTATTGATTTGTAAAAGCAGTTTCTATGTATTGACAGTAAAATCCTCTTGTTGATTAAATGTATAGTAAATATCTACCACTCCACTGCTTACATTTTTACTCTCTTGATGGTGTATTTTGGCAAACATAATTCTTAATTTTAATTAAGACCAATTTAATAATCTCTCCTTTCATAAGTAATGTTATAATCTGTTCAAATAAATAGAACAACCCTAAGATCATGACAATACCCACAAATCTACTTTTACAATGTTTTATTGTTTTTATCTCTTTCATTTAGAACTAAAATATATCTGGAATTGATGTTGTTTAAAATGTATGATACTGCTCTATATTCTTTTTTCCACATGAATATCTAACTGACTCAATATAATTATTGAAAGGATAATCTTGATCCAGTGAAATTCTTGTAGGAAACACAAAATTGGATCTTGATTTTTGTCCATTAGCCCACTTTTTGTCTTTTTATTGGACAATATAATTGAATTTTATATTAATTTTTCATTCTGCAACTATGCAAAATTTACACACTATTTTATAGAATGTCTCTACATTAATTTAAATTTTCTGCACATTCACTCATATCTTGTACAAAAAATGATAATTTTATTTCTTTCTATCAATCTTCACGTCTTTTATTTATATTATGTGATATAAGTTATATGACTTTCAAATGTATTATCAGTAATCTATTCTTAGATTAGTTTATATTTTTCTAGCAATAAGGTGTTTAGCTTTTCAAATACTTTTACTGCATCTATTCAGATGCTTACATTTTTTTCTCTTTTTTGTCACTAATGTGACAAGTAATAATAACTGTTTTTAAATGTTAAACCATTTTTGAATTCCTGGAATAAGTCCAACTTTGACTACATTCCCTTTGTATATACCACTTGGTTTAATTTGACAATCTTTTGTTTAGGATTTTTGCACCTACATAGAGAAATTGGCTTATAATTTTCCTTTTGTGTAATGTATTTGCCAGATTTTGATCCAGAGACTGTCTGACTTCATAGCATCCTTACTTTTCTATTTGTAATTTTTGAAAAATTTGTATGATATTAATATTATGTCTTCCATAATTTTTATTTTTTTCTTCCATAATTTTTAAAGTCTAATTGGTAAAGTAATTTGCATCTAAATGTTTTCAATTCCAATTTAAATATCCTTATTAACATTGAGTATTCAAATAGTCTCTTTCTTCTTAGGTTAATTTTGATCAAACATGTTTTTCTTGGAATTTTCAAAATTTACATATGTTTAAAGTATTTTAACATAAAACTTTACATTATGCACTATATATCTCTATATATAATCAGTACTAGTACATCTTTCTCCATTATGTTGTAATTTATACCTTCTCTAGTTCTTCTCTAATTAATCTTTCTATATATTTATCTATTTCATTAGTCTTTCAGAGAATCAACATTTTTAGGTTTATTTAATTTTGCCTACTATATATTTGTGTCTAGTTTATTAATTTCTACTCTGTTGTTTTCTCTGTTGTATAGTAATTGAGTTTAATTTGTTTTTTTCTAACTTCCTGAGATGAATAATTGAATCGTTAATGTCTATCTTTCTTTACTCATGAGGATATTGGCCTATAAACTTCCTTCAAACACAACTAAAACTGCATACCAAATGTTTTTATATGTTATGTTTTCATTATCATTCATCCCAAAATACTATCTAATTTACACTATATTCTTCTATTACAGGTTATTTAGAAACAAAATATTTGATTTCTAAATGTTTGTGTATTTTTAATTTTCTTACTTAATGTCTAGCTCAATTCCATACTGATCAGAGGACATATACTGAACAGCTTAATGTGTTAAATGTGGTGAAACTTGATTTCTGTCCCAAAATACAATCAATTTTACTTAATAGTCCATGTGTGATGTTAGTAAGTATTCTATTAATATTCAATTAGTATTCAATTAAGTCAGGTTTATTCAATTAAGTAAATTAGGCTAATTGATGTAAATTAGGTTGAGTGTAACCAGATAATCTTTAAAATTACTGATTTTTTTAATCTATTTGTTTTCTCAACTCTAAGAAGTTTATGTTAAATTAACCCACTATGGTTGTGGATTTATCTATTTGATATATTTATGTTAAGTATGTACTTATGAATTTACAATTACTGTATCTCCCTGATTGGTCTTTGAATCATTATGAAATGTCTACCATGACTTCTGGTATTACTATTTTTCTTAAAGTAGGATTTGTATCATTTAAGAATAATTAATGTTATTTTTTAGCTAGTTATTACATACTTCTTTCAAATTGTATGTGCCCTTATATTTAAAGCAAATATTTTATGAGCAGCATAAGCTATTATGAAAAATCTATTTCTCATTTAATTACAGAGTTTAGGTCTTGCACATTTAATAAAACTACTGATATATTTACTGTTTGTCTTCGGTTTCTCTATTCTTTCTATATTTATTTGTTTCTTCTTTTTTATGGTGCTTAGAAGTCCTTTTTCTATTCTGTTTTCTACCCAATTATATTGTTCGCTCTACATTCCTTTATACTTCTTTTACCAGTTCCCCTAGAGATTACAGCATCCTTAAATTACTAGTCTTATACAGATCAATACTTCCACTACTTCCCAGATATTAGGAGAATCCCAGTACATTTCAATTCTGTTTATGTCTTTTATTTTAATGTTGCTATGAGAAAAGATCATTACCATTGCTTTGTGTAGTACACAGGATTTAGATATGCCCACATGTTTGCCCCTTCTGTGGTTCTTCATTATATCATAATCTCTATGTTTTCATGGCATCATTTTCCTTTGGACTAAAGAACTTTATCATTTCCCATAGGGAAAGTCTACTGTACAAATTATCTCAGATTTCATTTACGTGAAATGTATTTACTTCACCTTCACCTCTGATGAATATTTTTCTAGCTATATAATTCTAAATTGGTAGTTATTTTCTTAAACATGCTAAAGTTGTTGTTCTGTCATGCTCTTGCTTGCATAATTTTTGTTTAAAAGTCAGTTTTGCTTTGTCAGTCTTGCTTTTTATTACCCTGGAATGTATTGTGCCTTTTCCCCTTTGTTTGCAGTTCAGATTGTTCCCTACAGTTTTGATTTCCAGCAGTTTCACTGTGATGAACTAGATGTTATTTACCTTGGTTTTACCACTATGGGTTCGTCATACATCTTGCTATCTTTCATCATACTTAAAAATTTCCTACTATTAATCGTTTCAAATACTGACTCTGTTCCTTTTTTCCCCCTTTCACCTTCTGGAGTTTAATTGAACACACATATTCTTCATGTCTCATAGGACTCTACACTCCTCTATAGCAGCCTTTTTGTTTTCTGTTTTATTTAATTTATCTTTTCTTCATCTGTGGCCAATCTGCTTTTAAACCCATATTTTTGAGTTCTTAGTTTCATTTACTTATGTTTTCAGTATGAGAATTTCCATTCATCATTTTCAATTATCGCGGTTGACTTACATATTATAAAATGTGCATATATTTTAAATATGATTTGCTCCAACCATAAATCATGTACTAAAACCAATGTAGTAGTGTTAGGAGGCAGTGGGGATTTGAAGAAGCATTTGGGATCATGTAAGATCTGCCTTCATGAGTGGAATAACACCTTTCCTATATGGGCTAGTTCTCTGAGGACTGGACTATTGACCACAAGATCAGGTTGTTATGCGTCAGCTCTTTTGTCTGCCCTCTCTTCCCTTCTACACACAATGTTTCTTTTCCACTTTCCACCGTTTGCCCCTCACCAGAGGTTGAAATCACTGAACTTAAAAGAACTAGAAGCCAAAATCTCTTTTCTACATAAACTATTTAGTCTTGGGTATTTCATTCGATACAGCTTTATCAATTTGACAATGCATACATCTAAGTAATACAACTCCAGTGAAGACATAGAATATTCTTGTCACCTCAAAAGAGTTCCCCCATGCCTTTCTTCAGTCAAGAACCCCAAGAGCATGTGTTGAGGGCATAGAGATAAAGAATTGATCATGTGTATCCTTGAAAACTCTATCATGTAATAATAGAGACACAAAGAAGAAAAACACCACCAAGTTACAAATGCTGAAATGATAATGTGAACATGGTAAAAGCATAAAGGGACATGACATATATTAACTAATTACTGTGTGCTTCCAAAAATATGTACAAAAATTCTTTGTTACTTTTCCCTTCAAGGGGATTAGTTAGACTTAGTGACTTCCTGGTAATGAATAAAATATGGAAGAAGTGATTTCACGTCACTGGCAAGATTAACTTAAAAGACTGTGTCATCCCTCTTAGGCATGCTCGTCATTTCTCCATTTTGGGTTGCTCACCCTGAGAGGACCAACTACTGCATTCAGCAATCCAGTGGAAAGCCTGCACAGTGAGAACCAAATGCCTCTAGAAAAGAACCAGCAAGGAACTAGACCTGCCAACAACAGCTCAGGTGATATGGGAAGTGGATTCTCTAGCCCCATTACACTTATGTGATGACTGAAGCCCCAATTCACAGTTCAACTGCAACTTCCTGAGAGATCCCTACCCAAAATTACCAGGTAACAAGTCCCTTAATCGTGCTATGCTTGTTTTGTCATCTCTAAAATTAAAATAATGATGTTATTTTGCAGTATTGCTGTAAAGGAAATTGAACTAAAATACATGATACCTCGGTTCATGAACTTAATTCTTTCCATGATTCTGGTCGAAGAATCATGTGCATGCTTGCAATTTGGTTGCAATCAGAACCATGGAATTAATTCTGCAACCAGAATCATGGAAAGAATTAAATTCATGAACCAAGGTTCCACTGTGTGTCAAAGCCCCAAAATTATGCCTCTCCCACAGTAAATGTTTAAGAAATTGTCACTACAAATGTCATCAGTTTTATTGAGCAATAAGATGTTAGTATAAACAAAGTATTAAATTCTACTGAGTGTCTTCTGTCCAACAAACACTGGTTGAACACTTTACATAAGATTCATTTCCTTAAAACCTGTGGTGCCATTAATATTGTTCTTTCCTAATGCTAAAAATGAATCTCAGAATTTCTAAGTAACTCACCAAATTTACTTATCTGTCTGCATACACATTAGAGACATTATCTATGCTTTTTGAAATACTACCACTGCTTTGGACATCATACAGAGTTAAAGCAATGTCAGGCAAAAGGACTGAATACTGAGTTCTTTTAACTCATCCGACTTAATTCTGAATGTAACCCTTACCTCCTCATTAAGCAAAACACAAATCTGAACCTCAATTTTAAATCCAATCTCACCCTACTTCAAGTTAACAGATTAAATCCAATCAAACTGGTTACGACACTAACCTAGCACTAAATCATCCTTACTCAAGACAAAATTAATCTGAATTCTCAGCAAACTTCAGGAGTTTCCCTTGACTCTAAACTTACCCTAAAACCAAAATAATTGTGAGCCAAATATAAACATGACCTTAAATGTATTCCTTCATCAAGTCAAGTTCTCTCCCACACCTTCCAACCTCACGACAGATGACTATGGGCTCCATCATTAGCTGGATCTCTTCAACAGGTACTGGCTTTTTAGAGTAATGTAATGGAAAATATCTTACATTCACATCTCAGTAATCATTAGTACTTTAATCAGTTAGTGACACCTGGCACAGATGAAGGATTGCAGAGGAGCAAAATCTATGTCACACGTTTGTCAATTTTATTCTCAGATCTACTACCAACCAGCTTAATTCCAAATTGCAACCCTATTTCACACAGTGATCAGAATTCAAAATCCTGCCTTGGAATTTTGAAGGGCCATAAGACAAAGTCCCTAACTGTCACCCCAACTCAATCACTTAAAAGTTAGATTTTAATTGTTTCTATAGTTTAAGTGAACCACATGAAACTGAAGATATTTCACAATTTTTGATCTACAAAAACATTACTTTCATATGGTTCAACCTAATAATTTATGCTTCACAGACTCGGCACCCAGACTGAGATGGTGCAGAAGAATACAGCAGAGGAGATTTCAATCCTACTAACGTGAAAAATTGCTTTTTACTGCCAACCCTCTCCTTGATGTGGTAAGAGCTGGCGGGGGGGGGGGGGGGGGAGTACAAAACCAGAACTCAAGAAAGAAACATCTGGATGGAGCAGGAGGGATCAACTTTTCTGTGGTCTTATGACAAATTAACAATTGGAGCCTCCAAAATCTGGGGCCGAAATAGACTTCTCTTCCTGAGTCCTTACACCCCTTCTCTCTCTCCACCCTTATTCTCTTTCCAGTATCCTGTCCCAATCCACCTCTTTCAGAGGCTGCTTCCAGCTCTCTAGGGACTTGGTGGAGTCATATTACATTGTCTGAAACTCCCCAGAAACTCTACCTGGTTTTCATAATGTCTTCATTTTATAACAAGCTGTATGGCTGTCTCAGGATTCTCAAGAGTGTTATTGTAAACGAGAGGACTTCACTGGGGGGAATTGAACTTCTGGGGTCAACCATGCTCAACGGAGAAAGTCCCCAAAGCCATCGCAGACTGGAAACAACCTAAGCATTTGCCAGTAGGGGAGTAACTAAACTAAATTTATACTATGTACCACATTTAGAAAAGTTATATATACACACATGGAGAGAATTTTTATGTTAATCATACGGAATAAAACTGTATAGCGTGGGCCAACAGCTAGAGTGCAGTGTGTGGGAACCCACACATGCACACTACATGGACATGAATGTATAAAGGGCACTTGGAAAGAGAAACACCAAGATAATGACAATGGTCACTTCTGATCAGAACAGTCACTAGGAAAAATGGTCAAGAGAGACTTTGGCAATGTCCAGAATGTGTGATTTCTTCCTTACAATGCAAATATATTCATGTACACTTGTTAAATTAAAAATAAGCAATCATTAAAGTGATAAAAATTGTTTTGCAACAGACTTGTGCATAAAAGCTATCATAGTTTGGTTTTCCCAGAAGCAGACCCTAAGACTATGACTCAAGAGCAGTTGTTTTATTTGACAGGTAATCTCAGGAAATAATCTGTAATGAAGTGGAAAAATGAGATAGAAAAGGGAAAATGATCAGTAAAGTGTGTATTATCATGCAGGTTCCTACTGTGAGCAACTAAAGCAGATTCCTGCAAGGAGACTTAGAGCTAGGGTAGCGCACCTACTTAGGAGTTATCCTGCCAGAGGAGTGAGGAAGCTGGGGCATTTATACATCAAATTTTAGTACTTGTGGGCAAAAGGTGATCCTGAGGAACTTCAGTTCCCTGGCCTTTCTGACCTGCCATGTAGGTGAGCCAAGTAAACTTCGATGGTCATAGAGAACATTTTAGTAAAAAACCAATGGGGCCGGCAATTGGAAATTGGGCCAGTGTGCACTTCGAAGGTAAGAACAAGGAAATACAAAAACACCAACATGTGCAGACCTGCGTCTACATCCTACTGTCATCCAGAATTATTCAAGCAGCCTGGGAGATTCTGATCTGGCTGCAGTCTTTCAGGAAGAAAGGTGCTCCCAAAAAGAGGTTCCAACAGTCCAAGTGATTAGAGGCCCAGCGGCAGTCTTCTCTCCAACTAGGAAAACCCAACCAGCCACAGCCCTGGCTCTCACAGGAAGCCCCACAGTCTCACTTTCCTTATAGAAAAGAAGCAAAGACATAGACAACAAATATTCCTCTTCAGGTATTGATGGCAGCAGAGTCTAATGACAATACTAATAAAAACAGAGCATTATTCATTATATATTTAAGTGACCTTGTGATTTAAAATTGAGATGCAAACTAAACTTTTCCTAGCTGTATGATGCAGACAGGTCACCGCACCTCTCTTGTCAGTCATTGATAAGATTTATGAAATAAGAGTACTCACCACACAGGCATGTGTGAGGCTCACATACATCCCTAGAAAATGTGCATGAAGCACTGCGCACAGTTCTTAGCATACAGTTAATTTTCAACCAAGGCCAGCTGATCCAGAAGTAAAATTTTAGGAATGTATTAAACACCTGCTATTTTTCTAACTTTGTTTTTGAAGCTGTGGGAAAGAAACAAAGAGAAAACCTCATCTCTCTTCAAGCAGCAAAGATATGGACTCATGAATCACACTGCTGTGAGTCTTCAGACAGGAAGTCAGGTCCCTCGGGCCATTGAGGGCTACAATGAGGAATGCTGGGGTGTAGCCCAAAGAAGAAACTGATAAGAAGGGACAGGCCACAATGCTGTGACCTTGGAGAGCAGGAAAACACCCCCAGGCCCTCCTTGTGCCCAGCCCAACTAATCCAAGAGCAGTGAGTTGCTTCTATTGACCAGGCTTGCCCTGATTTAAATTTCAAACAGCCCATGGTTTTATTCTTTCCTCCCCATCCCTGAAAGCTAACAATTATGGATTTTACAGGCCTCTGAGCCCTCAGCTCACACACTCAATTTGCACAATCTTTGCATAAGGAAAAAGGCAGTCGATGCAAACTGAATTAATTGTAATTGACCATAATATGCTTACAGAAATGCCAAGGAGTTTTCATTAGTAGATAAGGCCCAAAATATCTGCCAGATGATTTACATCTGCATGAACACACTGCATGGCCACAGTTAATTACAAAACCTGCCACAGAAGGTGCTTCATCAAACTCAGGCAGAGGCCTTCCTTAGGCCACTGACACCTCCAGGGACCGACACATCTTTGACCCTCTTCCTTTGAAGAGCTTTGATGTCACTGCCCGAGATGCAGCAGAGCCAGGCTGCCCCTGTCAGGCTGGAGCTTGGCTCTGCTTTCCTTCTCCAGCCTTGGTGTCTTTCCTCTTCCTGCCTTGGTGTTGCTGTTTCTTCCCACCACATTATCACAGCTTTAGTCCTTCTCCATTGAGTCTAATTTGGTGAGACTGGCATTGAACTCTGTCCTGGTTCAGATAGCAAACATCCATTCATTTATTCCCTTTTTAGCAAATATTTCACCCCTGCCTCCTACATGAGTCCCTTCGGTGCTGTGGGACTACACACAGAGATGGTGCCATCATATGGAGCTTATGGTCTAGAGCTGAAGGACTGAATAAGTAAGTACATGAGTGCCAGAAAGGCAATAATGGGATGAATATAAAAAGCATGGTAGTAGCAGGGGAATAGGGATCTTTGTTAGGGAACATGGATGGAGATTTCTCAGAAGACCTGAACTTTGAAAATATCCACATGAGGTGCTGAGGCAAAAATGTTGTACTCAGAACAAACACCATGTGCAAAGGCAGCTGGCACATTTTAAGACCTAAGTACTCTTGACTGGAACGATCCAAGTGGAACAGAAAGTGGAAGGTGAGACAGGAAGGCAGAATAGGTGGGACCTTCAAGACCAAGCTAAAATGACCTTAATTTGACTCCAAAAGTTTGGGAGCCATGAAGAGTAGTTTGAATGTATTTCTTTGAATAGACTAAAGTTTTGTTTTATTTTTGTTTTGTTTTGTTTTCTTTGGTTTTGTTTTGCTTTGTTGTTTGGCTTGGTTTTATTTTAAATCAGTCTGGCTGTTAGGAGTGGCAGGAAAATAGATTCTTGATGGTAAAAATAGATGTAGGGAGACCAGTCAGGAAGATACTATGAGAGCCATCCAGGTAAGAAATGATGCTGTCCAGTGGTAAGCTGGGTAGAGACAAGTGGGAAGGGCCAAGACTCTGTCTGCTTGGAACCATGTCTGAGCACCTTTTTCTTTCTAATACCTCCAACAATCAGAATCAGACTTGACCTTAGGAGCTACTCTCTCGAGAAGCTGCAGCCCACTCCTTGAACCCCAAAGTACATCTGGGATGGACAGCAAATTCTCTAGAATAGAAATACATTTCTCCTCATATGGGAGCCACATATGAGGTATGACCAAATATTTAATTTTTTAATGTATTAAGTAAAAGACACACTGCCATTAATCCCCTTCAAAATACTCCCCCTAGGTTCAAACACACCACATCATTATTGACACTTAAGCAATTCTGAAAGTTCTCCTTTATGAGTCTTTAGTTGTGCTGTTGTGGTTGCCTCCATGTCCTGAGTTGCTTCAAAACATTTACTTTTCATGGTCATTCTGACTTTAAGGAAGAGCCAGAAGTCAGACTGCACCAGAATTTATGAATAAAGGGTATGAGAACATGCTATAATGTTATTACTTAACAGAAATTGCCATGAATGTTTGATTAACAAGGAGTGATAAAAATATATGATTGTCTAAATAAAGAAGTTTGTTACAGTAAAGGACACATTGCCATTAACCGCCCTCAAAATACTCAAATACTTCCCCTCTTGACAATGTGTCTTTTACTGTAATAAGTTTTGTAAATATTCATTGTATTTTTCAATCACCTTTTATATGTAACTTTAAATTTTCTAGAATACTTTACAAGTGTAAAAAGAAGCAGGTGAAATTCATTTGAATAGTATAATTTTTTAACTCAATGTATCAAAATAGTATCTTGTCTAAATCTCATCAGTGTAAGACTTATTTTTTTAAGTTTATTGGTACAATTTAGGTATTTATTATTGAGCTATTATACCTTTCTTCTTGCTAAGTCTTCAAATCCAGGGTATATTGTCTATCTACAGCACACATCCTTTGGACTTACTACATTTTGAACACTCAGTTGTCACATGTGCTACTGTACCCTTATTGCACAGTGCAGCTCTGTACTGCTTACCTAAACTCTTTCACCCACAGAGCCCATCTGTCTGAATAGCAGTGCGATAAAAGTAACTCATGCTGGTTTGTAACCACTGATTTTTATATTATTAAGAATTTTGAGCTAGGCATGGTGGCGCACGCCTTTAATCCCAGCACTCGGGAGGCCGAGGTAGGCGGAGCTTTGCGAGTTCGAGGCCAGCTTGGGCTGCAATGTGAGCACAAGGCCGGCCTGAGCTACACAGTGCGACCCTGCCTCAAAAAACTAGGGCTGGTAGTTTGGCTCAATGGCTTAAGCACCTGTCTGGCAGGTGCGAAGTTGTGAGTTTGATCCCTGGTGCCACAAAAATAAATAAATAAAAATTAAAAAAAAAGAATTTTGCAAACCTGTTGTTAAAGACAACCATAACCCAAAACTAAATTATATAAACTTGTGATTACATAAATGATATTCATAAGAGTAGTAAATACTCAAATGTCATGACTTTCTAATTATTACACTACATTACCATCCCTCTACTTTTCAGGTCATTTACATCTATTTATCTGTTCTGGGGGAACACCCCATAGTGATTTGCTACTGCACACCTCTCCCAATTTCTGGTGAAGTGACAGTGAATTGATAGTTTAAAATTGACCATGATGGGAGTATTTGCACCACAGAAGTGGTTAAAACTATAAATCTGGGCTTGGTATATGAAAAGCTGGATGTTAAACATTTGCCATGCAGGGCCCACATTTTTTCCAACCGTATCTTGTAGTCATACAAATAATAAAGTTTTCACTAACAAAGAGACTCCCTTAGCCTCCATTACTGCAAATACAGGAGGGACCACCTCAGAGCGTACAATGCCGTACCTGCTGTGGGTCTCGGTCTTTGTGAGGGAAAGAGAGATATGTCCCTTAGACAAGCACTTGCCAAGCAACACCTGCTTTAAAGAAAAATGTTTTCCTTTTTCCTACATTCATTCTCTCCAAGCTGAATTCTATATTCAGAGATGTTCAACTCTTTTCCACTTTCCTGGAAAAGTGGTAAGTCATGTCCAATGCAATCTGCAAATTCAAGGTAATTTCAATCAAAGTCAAAATGGAATTTTTCCAACCACATAAAATATATTCAACCTTTACAAATGACAAAATGGGGGTGTATATTAAGATCTGAAAATATATTCATCATCTAATATGTGTGTTCTCATTTTAATCTTAAATAAATGCATATATAAAACATACTATATGTGTTATATAGAACGTGTATATAATGCACTGGAAACATGACATAGTATTTGAGCCTCTAAGTGATTTTTAAAATTATTTTTCCTATTTTTTTAGTGGGAAAGGGTGTTAACTCTGAGGATTATGCACTGCCAGAAAGCCAGAAAGCTGAGATATCTTAGTGGCTGACTTGGGCTCTTATCCCTTGTCTATTCTTTCTGAGCAAATCACTAAATTCCATTTACTCTCAGTTTTCTCTTCTATAAAATAGAGACAGCATCAGTAACAACTTCTTACAGACATGGCAAGTGGCAAAAGAAATAAAGTATTTAGTAAAATTCTTTGCACAAAGCAAATACTTCTTAAATATTAACTGTAATGAAAAAAGAAGAGGAGGAAAAGGAAGATGGATAGATAAATGATTCAACCTCAGTTTAATATCAAATTTCTACATACGTGTTCTTTCTTCTGTATTCTTTTTGTTTGTATGAGAAGAGCAAACAAAGGAATCTGTTTTGTATTTGCTTAAATAAACTCATTACAAAAAGAAAGGAATGATAAATATAAAGCAGCTTCCATCTACAGCCATCTTCTCTGATTCTGTCCTCACCTTCTTCCCATGTCTAGAGCTAGGGTGTCCTCCCCTGCTCCATGCTGCCACAAAGTTGGAATCCATTAACTTCAAGCCTAAGATTAAACTCTTCAAGCTATCTCTTCCTACCAGTCAATGTGTGCTAGATTCCTCTAACAACTGCAATTAGCTCCATTTAAAAGTTGTAGTGGAATTTAATTGAGTGAACTCCATGCTATGTGGTTTCTTGAATCATGTGCAATGCAAGGTGCAGACAGGTGGTAAACTAAATGGTCTTCCAGGACTCTTTCACTCAGGGCTATTCCTCAGAATCAAAGGTTTCAGGATACCCAGTTGGTGAAACTGAAGACCTCTGTGTGTGGAACATGGAAATGTCTCCATTTCCTCACATTCACACACACTCACATACCTTCTTTCATGCAACATGCTCCCCACACCTCCAAATGCTTACAAATCCCTATACACACATACAAAGACCAGCAATTCACATCCACATGTGTTCATACCTGTATGTATATATGCACTGAGGTAAGTATCTATTGACCTACAAGCATACATATGCAATCACATGCATACATACTACCATCATACTGTGGATGGTACCATCCATCACCTAGTTTTAAGCCAAGAATTTGAAAGAAATTTCCAGCATCTCTCTCTTACTGTCCATTTCTAGCCTATCACTAGATCTAGATGATCCTATAGCTTTCATAATCTTTGTAATCCTTCTTTTTTTTTTTTTCGTTAATTGCCAACACCCTGATCCAAACCCAATTTGTTATGCTTGCTTTCTTGCATGACTAATCCTACAAGGTGTGTATAGCACAAGTATGAATGATATGTCAGGGATAAAAGGAATGTTCATTGCGGGTAGTTTAAGGCATCAGACTAGAAGAGTTCAGAAACAGCTTAACTAAGGCCAATACAGGATAGTGTTTGAAGGACCTACTACGAAAAATAACAACAAACCCAGGAATGTGTTTTAATATAAAGCAAGGAAATAGTGATTTTCTAAGAAAGAATATTCAAGTGAAAATATTTGAGAGAAGTGAAATAAGAGGTTATTGGATATTAGTCACAGATTTGACAACAAAAAAACCAATGGTGATCTTGACAAAAGCAATTTAACAGGGTCTTTGAAAATATTTAGAGGTGATGAGGGCTGGAAAAGTGAGACAAGAGAATGTAGGATACTTCTCAAACTGATAGTTTTGCAAAGGCATTAACCATGAAGAGAATGGAATAGAGAAGAGACACTGGGAAGATACATTCACTATTGGTTGCTCTGTTTGCTGAACATTTTTCCACCATGAACAGCCCTCCCAGAACTGCAACAATGAGATTCAGACTGCAATAGCTAAGATGAGGCAAAAGGACTTCATTTCCTTAGCAACTGTGATTGGTCCAAGAATAAACTCATGATCAAAAGTAAGCCAATTAGAACTCTTCATCAAATTTTGTATTTCTTCAAACCAGTTGACAATGGTCCCTTTCTCTTTCATCACAAGCTGCAAGTATTTGGTGTTACCCATAAACAACTTTCCATCATATGGGAAAAATGAACTGACAGAATACCACTAACTTGAGGACAAAAGCAGAGATGAAGAGATAATGGTCGTGTCTGAGTCCATTTGTTCACATGGCCAGATCCACTCCTGACTCTTCCACAATTTGATTATGTTATACAGTAAATTGCCTTCTTTCACCAAAGCTAGTCTGAGCTGGGTTTCTATTCCTTATAACCAAACAACATTCCAGTGTAGGTCATTGTACTGATCAAAGGAATTTTGCCCAGCTGTATTGGATGAGCATATTATAGATGCAGAAGTATCACTCAGTATATTGGGAACTACTAAAGACAAGGTATCATTGATAGATTTAGGGACTTTGAGACCACAGGCACAAGTACAACTGGAGAGATGCACATCGAGTGTTCAGTCAGAAGAGAATAGGATTGGCTATATAACTTGTGGGACCCAGGGCAAAAGGACAATATGAGGCTCCTTTCATGAAAATTAGTTATAATTTCAAAATGGTGACAGCAGAGCATCAAAGTAAATAAAGGACCTCTCTGAGTGCAGAGTGCTGTGTAGCTGTACAAGTCACGTGCTCATGAAGTCAGTTCTGGGAGGGGGCACACTTCCTCTGAGAGGTAGATAGGGATAGATAGATGGCATGTGATACAAACGTTTGGGGATGACAGGTAGGAAATTCAGATGGCACCTCTTTTAGAGACTGATAATCTACTCTGAGTAAAGGGGCTGAGCTGGGGTGGGACAGAAGAAAGGCAAATAGATACGGAAAGACAAAACATAGGAGGACTTCAGAGATCGATCCTTTAGTTGTGAATCTTTTTCTTTGAAAATGTGCAAACTCCCAGGAAGGACAGATGAAGCAAGCAGAGATCTGAAGCACCTTTAGAGCCACAGCATTTGATTACACACTGCAGCATGCCCAATGGTTGCCAGCTTCCTACACAACTGTTATCTGCTTATTTCAGGATCCTTTGGCTGTTCTCTAAAATCAAAGCTCCTCTAATAACAATATTAAGCATTGAACAAGCAATTGATATTTCCCAAGGACTTCATAGCAGTAATTAGTTTATAAACCAATATCACGGGTGAAAAAGGCACAAAAGTCTCTAAGAGCGAGGTGCCTTTCCTGTTCATGGTATAGAGCAAGACACTGGGTGGGGGGAGAGGGTAGTGAGTCCTGGAATTACATGCAATTAGTGTAGGTATGAGTGCACATGCGTGTGTATGAGTGCATACAAGTGTGCATGCATGGGAGCATGCATCCGTGTGTGTTGTGTCAAAGGGACATCTGGACCAAAAGAAGGTAGAATGAACGTAAGATATAGACTCAGAAAACCGAGGTTACGACCCAGATTCACCCACCTGTTGGCTTTCTGACAGTGTACAATTTTTCTCCCTACTCTCTGCCAGAGTTCTCTCCCGTAAGATGGGAATAAAACCTTTCTTTTGATGTTGAGAAAGTTACATACGATCCATTAAGTAAAAGTGCTGGCACAAACTGTCTTCCATTTCCTCATTCATTGCACAGCCACTTATTCAGTACCTACTTGAAGCAGGTATTATTCTATACCCTGGGGGTGCATCAAGAAAAGAGCAGAGACCCTGCTCCTATACCATTTACACTCTTAAATAAAGACAAGTAGAACAAAATACATGTGTGATGGTAGTGAGTGCATGTGAAGATACGGCAGCGCGGGGCTAGGGTGGCTGAGTGGGCGGGGCTAGGGTGGCTGAGTGGGCGGGGCTAGGGTGGCTGAGTGGAGCTAGGTTTCTCTTTAGAGAGAGTGGTCTTGAAGGGCCTCTCCGAGAGTTCTTAGCAAAGTCATAAAGACAGTATGGAAGCACTTTATGTGAAAATCAGGGAGAAGGTGGTTCTTGACAAATAGAGGAATAGAAGTGGAGCCCTTGAGCTGGGAACATATGCGCTTGTGGGGACCAGCAAGGATCTTTCTGATGCTTTTGACTAACAAGATAGAGAAGTCCTTGGATTATGAGGTAAGACAGTCCCTTTACCAGTGAGTGCAAGTCAATTTATTTTCACTAAAATTGGATGGATGAATTAGCTGAGAGCTCTACACACACACACACACACACACACACACACACACACACCAATTAATTTTGCCTTAATGATCATCAGAAAAGTGGCACACATGTCTAGCTGCAGTTTTTCATCCCCTGGCCCTCAAGGACTCTGAAAGAGAAAGGCACTTTGGTCATCCCCAGTATTCTCCTTATTATACAAAGAATTCACCACCACTTTTGTATCCCAAGGATCCTTCCAATCATCTACAGCTGTGTAACAAACCACCCTTAATTTGGTGGGTTAGGGTAACAGTGTTCTTTTCATTTCTTCCCTGATAGCTGTCTCAATTTCTATCCAATCACATCATAGGGAGAAGCACTACTCAGGTTCCAAGATACATAATGTGATTAACATGTGAAAGAAAAGCGCTAGACATGACTGAGTATCTGATCTGTTCCTCAGGGAACCAAAGTTTAAGGAAACAGATGCTGTCATCCCACAAGAGCTTGTGGCAGCTGCAACCCAATATGGCACTGGGCTACAGAGGAAACATTGAAAGTGAAGGCATGAGTACACACAAGCAAACAATTTTTGGTAACCAAAATTATGCCATGCTACAGGCATTGCAAACAAACGGAATACTCAGATGAGTTGACGCCATCACTGAAGATGATGGGGATGGGGATGGGTAAAGCTATACCACAGCACAGAGACGGCAGGAAGAGTGGAAGCAGGTGAGACAGTTACACTGGAAAGCAAGGACTGTGCAAAACTCCAAGACGGCTCAGCGTTATGGGAGGAGGAAGATGAAGGAAAAGCTGCAGATATGGAAGAATATGAAAAAAGTAGGTCATTAGAAATACATAAGGCTATACTGGCCAAAAAGAAAAATGTAAGGTTATCAAACTACAACTGATATTGGAAGTGAAGATGCTATTTTATGAATCAGAGATTCCTAATAAAAATATCACCAGATGTCATAATTATGTTTGCCGGGCTCTGATTAGCCACAGCAGGTTTTAGTAGTTAAGCACATATATGAAGACAATGGTGATGACCATGTGAAGAAAATAGTGATCACTGAAAATCACCTTATCTCCCACTGCATCCTTTGAGAGGATGAAGAAAATCACTGACACTTTTCAGAAAGAGAAGAGAATTTGGTTTTCATGGGTACCTTCTAATTTTTCTTGAAATGTGTATAAGCTGCCATTCCAACAACACAAAATGGCTACACAAGACACTTCTCAATATAACCGGGAGGGCATAGAATCTATCCTAATTATTGGTTCTGATCTTTAAAGAAGTAGTTCATTGGTGTGACCACTGACCACAATTGCTGATATATACAGTTTCTCTAATAAGTGAGATGTAAGTTTATACATTAAAATTTAAAATGTTTCCACCACAAAAAAAGCTATATGTCCCTACTGACAGTCTTACAAATAGTCTCCTCTTTGCATTTCTTGCCTTAGTATACAGACTCTTCCATTTCTTTTGCTATTAAGGCAATTTTTCTCTTTCATGCAGTCTGCTGCTATCTCTCTGTCAATCACTGCCTTCATGTGGATCCTTCACAGTCTTTAGTCTGGTTTATATTTTCAGCTATGAAGACCCTTTGATGGGGATGAGGGGTAAAGGGGTCCCTGTGTCCTGTCTTCCCTGTCCAGCACAGCCCTCTCCCCCTCCAACATGACTGAATACATCCAGTGCTGAGAGCCAGGAAAAGACACCATCTCCCAGGGCCTGGTATGAAGCACACATACCAAGAGCCAAAGAGACCTGAGAAAGATTTTCACTTCAAAATTATAGTTCAAATGGCAAGGGGACCAAGAGATGGAGGAAATGGAGAGGGAAAGGAGACAAGGGGAAGTAAAAAGAATTAAGATGTCTTATGTACATGTACATATTCCACGTGATAAATGTAATCATTTATCGTGCATATGTGTACTAACAAAAAAATAAGAATAATAGGAATAGGATGGAGAATTGATAATAGAGGTCAGTAACACTGGCAAATCAGTTAAGAATGAAAAATTTCTGTACTCAAAATTAAGTACAAATTTGAATATGAATATAGAATAAGAACTTAAATCCAACAAACTACAAATTTTAAGCGATGAATACCACTAATACCATAAAATCCTGAAAATGTAATGTTTCATCAACTATCTTATTGGTTCAACTCTATCATTTTCCCTATATTTTGTTGGCCACATGCTTTTGGTAATATTATCTTCGATAGAAAGAAAGGAAAAGGAATTCAGACTTTCTGAGCAATTTTCCCTCTACAGTGATAGTTTATTTTAGCTTCCCAGTTTCATTATTGGCAATGCCTTCTAAATTTTAACGATTATTGACAAATATGAGAAGTCATTTATCAAGTCTATTTTGTATATGAGCTGTGAAATTTCAGAGTATTTTTAAAGTTTTGATGAGCAAAAAAATAAATTGATACACTGTTTAGACTGACAATATTCATGAACTAGGGCCTTGAAAGGACCCCATGCATGTTAGAGTGCTGAAGTTTAAATGCCATTAGCTTCTCCATGCATCCACCTCTTAATGGCTTCCAAAGTCCTACACTGTCAATCCCTGGGTCCCCTCCCACCATACTGCTTATCGCAGTACTGCCTTATGCAGTCTCCTCCAGCCCCTCCTCTTTTCTGTATTTCATCTAATGTTCATAATCTCTTCCTGTTGCTCGATTTGTTCACAGGCTTTCCCCACTTACTTGAATTCCCTTCCTGCCACTACATTACTCTTTTCATTTCACTAACTCCTTGAGATCCTCCTTTAGTGTAATCATCATTGGCTTCTTTTTAAATTGTAATTATTAGCACCAATGAATTATACAAGAAAATGGGTTTCCTTATGACATTTTCATGCATCATTATCATTCACTTCTGAATGCCTCACATCATGTCAAATTTCCTATTCTAACCTCTATTTGAAAATATGAGGTATGATTTTGCACGTTGTTGTAAGATGTGCAAGTGCACACACACACACACACACACACACACACACACACACTTCTAGGAAAGCTCCATGAAGGGGGGATCACATCTTATTGCGTCTCACTACTTAGCACATGGTCTGCTTCATGGTAGGAGTTATAAGGATCTAATATCTATTAATTGTCTCTGTATGACTAAAGGAAAAGCGACATTAAATTGAAATTGATCAAAAATTTTTAAAAAGTTTCTAAAGGCAGATCAAGGAAATAGGTACAGGCATAAATTCCTTATGATGAATGTGATCATTGTACATACCTAAGTTGTACCAATAAACTTAATTAAATTTTTTTAAAAATTGAAATTGATCAGCAATCTCTCCTTTCCTGCAAAGATAAAAGAAAATCAAGAAAACAAGTTTTGGTTTCCTTTTGGCTTCATTTCCCCTGAGTCAATAGTCCCCTGGTGAATTGCAGCTCCGTGAAAATATCTTCATCTTAAAACATTCCTTTTGCACTTCGAGAAACCACAGATGTTGCTATAAATACCAAAGGAAATCAAAATTTGAGGTCTGAGGCAAAAAGAAATATGGATGCAATGATTAATAAAATACTTCAGGAAAAGATACAGATGTAGCACAGCTTTGGGTAGAAGTTGAGGTTGGGCAGCTATGTTTTCAAATAGATCAAATATCCCTTGCCCCTTCCTCACATGCAGGTCTGGTCTCTACAACTAGGCCAACCTTGTGGATGGGCCTCAGTCTGCCTCTGTGGTGAGAATATTATGTTTCCAAAGTCTCTCACTCAGATCTACCACGTGTCCATGTGTCCACTGATAACAGTGTCTTTCCTTTGATTGGGTGGCTGTCCTGGGAAGAGTGTAAGACTGCCTTCTTTAATTCCGTGCAACTCTCTTCACTGGGCCCAACAAGAACCAGGGTTCAAATTCAGGACAGTCTTGCACCAGAGCCAGGTCTCTATAGCCATAACCTCTCTCCTTAGGAACAGATGCAAACTGTGACCTAAAGCTATAGCAATGTCCACAGTCTGCATCTCTGTAGGCGTGACTTCAGTTCTGCCAGTGGTTTTCAGATTAATATTAGGATTGGAGCCACCTGAGTTACAGAAACCATGAGGTAATCATCAGAATAATGCAGGTATGTCTTTGGAGTATATTTTATGGCAAAACCAAGATGGAGGAAAAATATGGCTAGTTTTGGGTTACCCTAGAAGTAAATCAAAATAAAAATATTTGTGTACACATTGTTCATTTCACGTGATCTGAGAAAGTGGGTTATGCTGTCAGAAAGTAAGAGGAGGGAATAAAAGAAGCCAGTAAGTGTGTTTCCAAGCAAAATTCCATTGTAGGTAACTAAGGCTTAATACTGCTGGAGAACTCTGTGAGTCAGCTCAGAGAAAGCTGTTTCATAGATATTTTTACACATAATTTTATAAGTTAACACATATTAATTATATACAAATTGTACTTTTTGAAATGTAGTTTAAAACAATGCTTATGAAATTAAAGTAAAATTAAATAAATGAATAAATCTATGTATCGAGTTGGTGGCCGAGTCACACAGATAGAATTATTGGTCAAGTGATTTTAAAATGCAAGAGTCTTACTGGATGTCTCCAGCAAGACACACACAGCCTAGGTGAATTAGGGAGAAAAAAATTAACCTTAAGCAACTTTTAATAATTATTTCATTCAAGGTAGTGTCAGTGTTGTTCCTCCAAAAGAGCTGAGTATGTATGGTGACATAAAATAAATGTGGTTGCTTTTGTAGGCATTCACAGGGCCATTCACCAAGGAAATACAAAGATTTAAAAAGGTAAATAAAGCCACCCTTTTTACTCTCAATTCTAGTAACTGTACCCACGGCCTGACACTTGCTTGGAAAGTACTCTACCACCAAGCTGCATCCTCAACAAAATACGGATTTCCTGCTTGTATTCATCAAAAAGCCCTAATAACAATGACAGATCTAGTAGCAATGAACACTCCTGAACCCACTGGGTAGTTGTCTAAATGTCATTTTCCACTGAAATAAACAAAGCCGGGTCCAGATTTGGAAAAGAAAGTGTGCAAGGTGAGTTTAGAACATATTGTCAAACCAGATGAGAAGCTATCAAAAAATATGTGATTGAGCTAGTGCCCACCGTGGGTCCCAGGAAGAGAACCAAGAAGAAGCCAACCCCTTCCAGTGTGAGCCAGCAGCAGTCACAGGCCAGGCCACCCCCTTCCTATGAACCAACTGGCACACAAGCTCAGGAACAAGAAGAGCCAAGCCCCCCACCCACCCTTAAGCAACCAGCTGCTTTGGAGAAACACAGGCTGAGATGATAGCCACTGAAGTAAAAAAACAATTTGATGCCTGTGCTGTTCGATTGGTTTTGCAGGCCGAGGGCTAGTGGTCTAAGCTTCTATTTAGAGGATAACAATATACAATATAGCAACTATGGGGCATTTCCTTCTGAAGGTAGTAACAATTGTTAACTCCTTACTATCATGTTTTAAAGTTCTATATCACTTTCATTGTTTTGTTTTGTTTGATTTTATTATATATGATGGCATGGGCAGCTATTTCGAAGACAACAAGATACATTATGGTAGCCATTGTTGATTTTCTATTATCTTGTTCCTGATATCTGTATAGCTTTCATTGTTTTGTTTTGATTGATTTTATTTCATTCTGCTCTGTTTGATTTTATTATGTCTGATGGTATGGGCAACTATTTTGAAGATAACAAGAGGCATTAAGGTTGCCATTGTTGATTTCCTATTGCCTTGTTTTGAAGTCCTGTATCACTTTCATGGTTTCAGGTTTTTTGGATTGCTCTGTTTTATTTTGTTTGTTTTTGTTTCCTTTAAAATAAAAAATAAAAACAAACAATTTTTTTAAAACATGATCATGTGATCATGTTAAAAATACTTAGGAGTCAGCTGTGGGAGGGGGTACAAGCCTGTAATCCCAGCTTCTGGAAGGTTGAAGCAGGAGGATCCAAAGTTTGAACCTAGCCTGGGGAATGTAATGAGTTACTGAGACCTTGTCTCAAACCAATAAGAAAGGGGCTGGGAACATAGCTCAGTGGGAAGTTCCTAGATTAAATTCCCAGTAATATAAGGAAAAAGAAATAGTCAAGAGTCACATTAAAGAGTCTCAACTGGTCAGACACAGGAGAACTTGAATTGCATTCAGAACAATAATGGCAATGGATTGAAATTCATCACATATATTAAAATCTATGTGTGCAAAATAGAATACTAGAGAATAAACAGATTTATTATGTTGAAAACCGAAAATCAAGGGAAAGAATCAAGCACCAACTTGCCTTTCCTATATAAACCATATCTCAGGGTGGCAAATAGTCAATGAGGGAAAGCTTCTCTTTAATATGTGATTCAGAAAATAAATGGAAAACAAATGATGGGATTAAAATTATCATTGATTAAAACAAGCATCAGTCATTGCCAACATCAGAAAAGACTCAACCAGACTTTCTAACAGAAGTACACATATCATTTATCAAGTGTTCTTGACCTCCAAAAAACTTAAACTCTAATAAAACTCTAGGTCTAACTAATTTATAAGAAATACCAGGGGCAAAGAAATATGCTATACCACTACACCAATGTAAACATTGAGATATGGAACGTGGGAAATACAAGCAAACAAATTGTTTCTAAACCGGACTTCCTCCAAGATGGCCGCCCAGATGACACCGTGACAGGGAGGCTCCCTGAATATACCATCAAAATGCTGGAATATAAACTAATATAATAACAGAGAGAAGGAAAAAAGAGGGAGATGGGTCCTCTGGACCCAAGAGGAATCTAGAACGAGAACTGTAGCCTATGGAAAGAGTAAAAGAATGAAATAAAGGCAGAGACCTGTCTGGAGTGGAACCCAATCAGCGCTGCGACCCGAGCTGAGAAGGTATGATCCTGGTGCTCTTGATGCGTGGGGGAGCTGCTGGTGGATTTGCTGTGGTGTGGCGCGACGGCAGAGACGACGGTCGACCGTGGAGCGAGGTGGTCGCGAGCGGGCGAGTGAGTGAACCCAGCGGCCCCCACCCCCCCACCCCCGAGGGAGAGCGAGGCACAGCCATCTTGAGTCCAGAACTGCACCTAATTAGGCACGATTCCTGGAAGGCTGTGGTGGAAACCGCGCGGGTGCCCTGGGGGTGATAGAGGAGGTTTGGCGGACGGCCCTGTACGATTTACCAGACAGCAGCCCCATCCTTTCGCGCACCGCAGTAGATATTCGCGGAGCAGAAACA
>RJWM01026742.1:0-27673 GCA_004363535.1 Dasyprocta punctata
GGAATGGGAAAAAAGGAAGAATCAAGATAGATCGTGTACAGGTACAAGTTCCCTGTGAGGAATGTGATCACTATGCACATCTAATATGGACCAATAATCTTAATGAATTAAAGAAATAGTGAGGAGTGGGGACCTGCCCACTGGCAGGTGGTGTTGCTTGGACAAGAAGTTCCTGCCATCAACTCTTCCACTAGCACAGCGAGAAGTGGGACACAGAATTGAAGATACTAATTAATTTGAAAATCCACTCTGAGAGTGTGAACATGATCTCTGATAAAATTGATATATATATATATTATGCTTGTTTATATATAAATATATATGTATATAAGTATACAAACATAAATATATACATATACATAGCCTTCTTCTTCAAGTGCCATGAGAAAGTTCGCATATCACAAGGCAGCCCTAGCCACCTCCTTGTTTTGGGTGGATGTGAACATGTTCCTACTGCTTTCCTTCAGTGACTGCACCAAACCTGATGAGAAGAAGGAGAGAAGGGCTGCTGGGGCTGTTGTAGATCCAGGACAAATGCCTCTCTCCCTGGAGAGATCAAAACCAGTTTAGGAATCTAAAGGGATCAAGAAAATTGAAGGGGATGTTTACAATTCATAAGTGCACTTTAGTGGCAAATGAAATGATTGCAAACAACTTAACTTTATCAGATGTTAGGTTAGAAAGCTGTACATGCAGGTGTGCCCGGATCACCTTCCTCTGTGTGTGGTGATTGTTTTCCAAAAGGAGGGCAGAGCACACTTCCTCAGACCGTTCATAGAGTCATTCCTTCTCACCAAGATTCATGGTAGCAGGAATTGGTCTAGTGGATGAGGCCACTGAAAGAGACTATTTTAGAAGACCTCTAGAGAGTTATGTACATTTTTCCTAACCCCAGTGATACTCAAGTGGTATTTGATTATAACTCAAAATATACAATAGGCATTAATAAATCCATGCTGATAGAAATAATTACTTGAATAAGCAAATAAATGGAGAGAAGGAACAAACTTTTCCTGCAAACCAATTCCAAGTAATATATGTAGATACTTCTCTAAACCCCACCTCTACCTACCAGAATATGCAGCTTAATTCTCTCCTCTTCCCTTCATGGTGGGCTGGAATTAGTGATTTGGTGCCAAAGAAAAGATTTAGGAAGAAAAGTTAATCTTTACAGTGGAGAAATGATAACTATCACCTTAACCCTATAATGAAAATTAACATCATAAGTAAAGAATACATTAATATTGTATATCATATTCCATAATATGTAATAAAGAAATAAAACAGATACACAGATAAATGTTACCTTATTTATACAAAATATTACATGAAACAGGATTTGTTGGGAACCACTGAAGCTGGAAATTGAACACATGCGCAAGGCTGAGGCATGGCCAGGGCATGGGCCGACCTGAGAACAAAGAGACGCCCAAAAGGCAAGACAAGGCCACAGCTGAGGACACCTGGCTCCGACTCCAATGAACTAAATAAAGACTGTAGCTGCAGGCATTTCACTCCTGTAGTGAAATGCAACCTGGAGACTTTCTCCTAAGATACTTCTCCTAAATTAACATAAGATAGATCTCCTAAATTAACATATTCTGTTACTTGAAAAAATCCTTGAACCACTCCCAAGGTTCTGCTCAGTTTCCAACATTTTCCACTCTAACCCCGCCGCGGTCCAGCCGGGCTAAGTCCACAGAGTCCCCGAAGGTGGGCTGAGCGTCGGCGCGTGGAGAACAGACACACAAACAGCTCAGAGACTGTGTGAATCTGCTTCGTTTATTGTAAGCTCAAACAGAATGTTATATACCTTTTTTCAGGCCAGGGTTGAAAGTTTAGATAAAAGAAGAAAATCAGCAGGTGTTTCTATGATAACATGGTTTCTATAGTTACATGATTAGTTAGCATAGGCAGAAAATTTATATCTAGTCAAAGACCTAGAAGCGTGTTTTTACTACTAATAAGTGCTCCATAGTGGTATCCTATCTAGAAGCCTACAAAACATAAGATTATACTCAGCCCTAATTTAGCCCCCCATCTCCCTGTGATATTCTTACAGCTGCAAGGACATGTTATCTACCTCGCCTCTATAGTAATATATCAGCCTCTCTGTAAGGAGGTTCCCAGACAGCCCCAGCCAGCTGGTCATTATTATTATCATCAAGAGCTCCCAAACTTCTGGTCTGACCTTGATCTCGTCAGACCAATATACCGTTAATTGTAAAAAAAAACATTTCATTAACTATCCCTTTGTTCTTAGGGAGTTTTTATATTTTGCTTACTAATTTGGTGCACAGGAAAGAAAATAAAAGAAATCCTCCAAATTGGATCAGAGCACAAGTTAACACTATAGTTCCCAAGAAATGTTAACCCATTCCCACAAAGCCAATTTTTATGCTGCGGCCTTTTCTTAGAAAATGTCCTCCTTCCATGTTTGGACTTTGTCAGCAGAACATGGGTCTTTCTTTCCTTCCATGTTTGGACTTTGTCAGCAGAACATGGGTCCCTCTTTCCTTCCATGTCTGGACTTTGTCAGCAGAACATGGCTAGAAAAGGACGTGGCATAACCCCTTCCTTGTTTGAAAACTATATAAATATGGGACAACCAGAGACATTCCTTGTTGTAAGCTGCAGAGTCTTGAACTTTTCTAGAGGGTTTTGATCCTCCTGGAGCCCTAAAATCATACCACTTGTCTCATTGATTTAAGCCTTCACTGTACACTCATCTGGGAGATTGGAAATCTTGTTCAGGTCCCCAGTAAGGGTTACAAATACAAACTGCTGTAATACTTAATAAACATGATAAATGTATGATAAGAATACGATGATGGTTCAAGATTAGGAAGCTCATCACAGTCATTTACCATATCAATGTCTCTAACGGTATCTACTGTTTAACTGATGGAATGCAACAAATGACGCCACAAACATTTCTGACTACAGTACATACTTAAAACAGAATTCATGGGTATTTCATTAGCACGCAAAGACATGCTTATTTTAGTTCTAACATCAAGATTTACTCAATATGGAAACAAAGACATTTCAACAAAGCTTAGTAAGAAAGTAAGCATATGCAATATCCTCAGTAGCATTCTGAAGGTTGGGTTTGGTGTTAGGCCGATGGCGACTACATAAATACTATTTTATGTGGTGCAGCTACTCGTTTTTCTCCACATGATTTAAATGGCTGATGCATAAAATAATAATTATAAAACCAAGGTAATGGGCATACAACGTAAAAATATATTCTGTTACAACAAAATACGAAGGGGAGGGACAGCAATATATAGGAAAATCATGTATTCTATTGAACTTCAAATTGGTATTATTGAGAGTAGGTTGTTGGAAGTTTATGGTGTTCATTATAACTTTCAAGGTTACTGTTCAGAAAGCAACTTAAAGTACATCAAAAATGAGAAATTTTATATGTACAGAAACAGAAGCATTGTCTATAAAACTTTTTAAATCACAAATTGGATTCAATGAAATTAAGTTTAGTCTTCTAACATATTAACAAAATGAAAAGCAGCCCTAAAGGTATGAAAATGTATTTTCAAATGCTATATCTGATGAATAATTCATAACCAAAATACATGAAGAACTATCACAATTTCAGAAGTTTTTAAAAAATTTGAAATTGAGTAAAAGTTTTGAACAGCTACTTTAACAAGGAACGTACTTAGCAATGGAAGGGAGAACACTATTGATTCACATATACCAGTGAGTGTGAGGCTGAAGTGTGGTTAGTTGTGAATTCCAAAGGGCACTAGGAAATTCTTTGTAAGTGATTAAAATATTTGCTACCATGTTTGCGATGGCTTTTATGCTACTGTATGCATTTCTCAAAATCCATGCACAAAGAAATGCATGACTTTCACTACATATTATATACACATAAATATTTAAAAACAAACATTTCTTCTTAGTGTTATATTTATTGGCTACTAATTTCATTATCTATCATTATCTATGGTGTACATTTAAGAGAAGTTTAAAGTATTTCATTACAAGGAGATTTTCAAAAATAGTTAGCATATACTGAGCTTAATGGAAATATATAATTGTGTAAAAGTATTTCACAGACATATGGTGCAATTGAAAGTGTATATACATAAGTTTCAATGTGTACAGTCGTTTGAAATTCTTAGATCATGCTGTTCATTTAGAAATTCAAACCCTTAAACATCATTCTCCATTTTGGATTACTGCAGTGGTTAACTTTTGAGGTACACATTAGTATTTCAATAACAGTACTGATTTAGCAAAATTCTTCTATTTAGAAAAGTTTTTACTACTTTCTTCTGTATTTATTAAATTTCTCACACAGTATATGAACTAGTAAAATGTTTCTGTGGGTTAAATATTTTTGGTTGACAAAAGCTCCCCTGTCCTCTCTCCTAGACTTTCGAGACCAAAAAGAGTCTAGGAAAAGGGAGGTTGGGTAGTCATGATTCCTCATCAGCTGTTTGCACAAGAACTGACCTTCTAGACATGCTATTTTCTGTGTCCTTGCAGAATGCAGACAAAGAACACGTCTGCCTAATGAGGGGCTCTGAGGGATCCACCCTGGGGGCTCCTGGAATTAGCAACAGTGCCCATGGAAACCCTGAATCCAGGAGGGAGGATCTGTTCCTTGGATCCCCATCCTCCAAGCTTGGCCCAGGGAGAATCACAGTGTGAATGTCCTCACCCAGTCTGAGGCGAGGTCTGCCAGTTCTCAGTTCCTGTCCTGAGTCTCCCCTCATCCAGGTGCAGCAGGGAGCCAGCAGAGGCGGGGACTCCATGATGGCTCCTGCTAAAGGCAGATGGCAGCAGGTAAGAGGGCCGGGAAGCAGGCGAGGGCAGAGCGACCTCCAAACAGCCTGACCCACGTGGACATGAACGGGCAGCGTGACATCAGGAAAAGCAGGCCTATGAAATGCCTCTGCATCTATCCACATGCAAAGGGGAGGCGTAACTGGGCCTGAGGCTCAGAAGCCTTTTGCTGTCAGGAAGCGCTGTCTGCCTCAGAAGAGAGCAAGCACAGCTCCAAGATGGAAACAGAATCCTGGGCAGTGGGGGAAAAGTGAAGAAGGCGACTAGGTTAGTGGTGAGAGGAACAGTGAGTGAAAGCTTGCATTGAGATTGACCAGAAGCTCAAGGCCTAGCGCCCCAATCCACTGACCCCACTGGAGACTCCTCACTGAGACATGCTAGTCTCCCCTATTCTGCCCTCACTCTGCACCTCAGTGCCAGTTCCTTCCCTGTGTCCATCCCCTGTGCCTGGTGATTGCAAGTTGAAGATCTCTCTGAGCATGGTTGACTGGACACCACTATGCCTCCCACAGTGGGATGTGGATGCAGGCTGGAGTCCAGTGACAAAGAAACCTTAGTTCTGAGGTTCAGCAGCAGAAGCACTCAATGACACAGGCGTGTGCTGATACAGACACTCAGTCACAGCACGACTCCAGAGAGTGCTGGTGCTGCTTGCCTCGACCTACTGGAGTCACCAGCAACTGACGTCTCTGGTCCAGGTAATGTGATTTCCAGCAACTGACACCCAGGACTTGGCTATGTCACAGCATGAATATTACAGCAAGACAGTGTAGGATCATTGGAGCTTGATGTAGTCAGTTTAGGGCCCTCTTGGCAACCCCAGCACAATAGGACAAGTTCCTGTTTACACTTGTCGCTGTCTTCCTCCCTGATCTACTCTCTGTGTCTTGAAGAAAGTAGTGTTAAAGTCTAGGCTTAAGGCACTCTTTGTGTCTTGGTGACATACTGCACCAACCCCCTTTACCCTTATATATCTAAGGTCCTTGTTGCCTATGTGGCATTGTCAGCATTTTGCAGCTTTTGTTGTTGCACTGTACTTACTGTAGTTCTGGGAGTCAGTTTGATAACATGACTTTGGACATCCAGGAAGATGGTGGAACAGTAAGCAGCAGAGTAAATAGCCTCTCTGAGAGATACAGTCCAGATGCTGGAATATAGCTTCATGGGGAAGACAAGAAGGAAGGAAGTGGGTCCTGTGGACCCAGGAAGAATATAAAGTGAGAAATGAAGCCCACAGAAAGAGTGAAAAGAAAAGCTTAATAGAAGAAGAAGGCAGTGGCTGCTGGTGCCTTTGCCCAGATCTGGACCCACTGTGTGAGAGGCACTTCTGGAACCTGGGGATGCATGGGCACAGTGACTGTGGCTCCTGGTGACCCAGAGGCCTCTGCAAAGAGAGGGGACTGCAATGGAGGGGAGTGGCTAGGAAAAGCAGCAGGCAGCCCTACACCAACACACCCATAGCCAGCACTGGCTAGCAGAACCAGTCTTGCTTCAGAGAAATTGTAGCCAATGCAGGAAGTGCCTGGGACTGCACTTCACATTTGTCCAGAAGAACCCAGGAATATGTTAAGACAAAGAAGCAAGAGGCAGTCTCTGGCCTCCAATTCAAGCAGAGCAAGTCCAAGAGATGTAAACATGGAAGAGATTGGAAGACTTACACCTGAAATTTCTGAAGTGATGGCAACTGAAGTAAAGAAACAACTTCTTGAGGCTATAAAAGAAATTGGAACAGAAATACTATCTCAGTTAAAAAAAGAAATGAAAAACAAAATAGAAGAATTACTATGCACCTCTAAAGGAGACATAGATTAAAAAAAATGGAAGAGCATAGGAAAATGAGGGAAACCTTGAATGAACAACATTAAAAGGATTTAGAATACATGAAACAGATTCAAAGAGTATCCAGGAAATTAAAAACTTCATTGAAAGCTGGCCAAACCACTTGAAAGAAATTAAAGATAGACTTTCAAACCTCAAGGACAGGTTTACAGCTTGTGATCACAAAAGGAAAGATCTCTTAAAAATAACAAGGAACCAGGAAGTAACAACTCAATGGCTGCAAGACAACCCAAGGAAACATAACTTAAAAATAATAGGTGTGAGTGAAAAAGCAGGGGTCAACACAAATCAGATTAAAAGTCTATTTACAGAAATAATATGGGAAAACTTCCCAAGCATGGGAAAAGGAAGTGACATTCAGATAAGTGAAGCATACAGAACTCCAGGTAGCCATAATCAAAATAAATCTACACCCAGACATGTGATAATTAAGATCCCAGAAATTCAACACAAGAACAGAATAATAAAAGCTGATAGAAAAAAAAACAGATCACCTACAAAGGAAAACCCTTCAGAATCACAACAGACTTCTCAACACAAACCATCAGGTCAAGAAGAGCTTGGAGTGAAGTATTTCAAGTCCTGAAAGAAAATAATTTGCAACACAGATTGATGTGCCCTGCAAAGCTATCTTTCAAAATAAACGGAGAAACAGATACTTTCATGACAAAGAACAATCGAAGGAATTCATGACCACCAAAGCAACCCTATAAAGAATGCTGAAGGACATTCTAGAGAGAGATAAAAAAAGACCATGGTTCCAGGAATAGCAGCAGAGGGGGATCACCACGTGAGGCAGACAACTGAATGGAGAAAAAATGTAGGCAGCCAATGGCAGGTAAATAGCATGTTAGAGATGGGGCAGTGCATGCTGACCATAACTATTAATGTAGATGTCCTCAATTCCCCAATATAAAGAAACACAGGCAAAGTGGATGAGGAGACAGGATCCATCAATATGCTTTATACCAGAAACACAAGTGATTCTAAAGGGGGTTGATAAACTGAAAGTCAAAGGAGAGAGAATAATGCTCTATGTGACAGGGAAACAGTGGGAAGTGGGTGTAGCTTGCCAATCAGCTGCAGAGAAGACAAGAAAGACATGGCATTTTTATACAATGGATAGCCACTTAGCTATAAAGAAAGATAACCTGAGGCTTTTGTAGGTAAATGGATACAACTTGAGATCATGCTCATGGATGAGATGGTTCAGAGTCACGTGGATGAATATCGTGTTGTCTCCCTAGTACAAAAAACTAAAGGAGTTAGTAGGACCCAAAATGAACAATACATATTGTGAAAGTGAAAGAGGAGGAAGTGTCTAAAAAGGGAAGACAATGGCCATTGTTAATCTATTATTGTGGTTTTCATTGTTCTGTTTAGTTTGGTTTTATTCTGTTTTGGTTTGTCTAATTTTATTATATTTGATGGCATGGAGAGCTATTTGAAAGATAACAAAATGTACTATGGTAGCCATTTCCTATTGTCTTGTTTTGAAGCCCTGAATTGCTTTCATTGTTTTGTTTTGACTGATTTTATTCTCCTTTGTTTTGTTTGATTTTATGACGCCTGATTGTATGGTCAGTTATTTTGAAGATAACAAGAGGCATTATGGTGGCCATTATTGATTTCTTTTTATATTTTTTTGAGGTCATGTACCATGTTTGTTGCTTTGTTTTGATTGACTCTATTCTATTTTATTTTGTTTGTTTTTATTCTCTTCCAAATAAAAAAATAATAATGTAACTTTGCATCTGCACACTCTTCCTTAAATGTCACTAATCCAGCCCTCACCACGGCCCTCCTCCTCTTTCCCCATGATGGGTGTACCCCACTCTGATGCCCCATGAGGGTTCCCTGCAGCCGCCCTACCTCAGTGTCACACCACTTCCCAGGGCAGTCGCTGCTTGTTCCCCAGCTATGAGCTATGGCAGTGTTGTGTTTTTATGTCAATACTGGGTGTAGATTTTTTTGCCATTTCTCTCCTTTTAAAATAAATGCATATATAACTTAGATTGATATTCCTCTCTCTGCCTGCTCCAATAACACCTTAGTAGACACTGAAAGTTTGAGAACAAACCACAAGGTAAGATTGTCAAAGGCCATGAATTTTCAAATTCTGCAAAAATTCAAAAGCCACAGTGAAAATTAGTGTTTATGTCATGACACTCAGTATTTACCACTCAGTTATATTTTCCATAAATGAGACTGAGAGAAGGTAGCTCAGTGGTGGAGTAGGCGGGTAACTTACACAAGGCCCCAGGTTCCACTGCAGCACCACAAAAAATAAGAACAGAATGAGAATTTTTCAGCTAATGGTAGTGAATCAAAATACAGCCTAAACATAGCCAACAGAATGGCTTGTGTCTTGGGGACCACAGTCCCTGTGCGGGAGTCTTATGGGGAGTTTTGCTTGAGCCCAGGAATTGAGGCCAACAGTCACAGAGAGACCCTGTGCCAAAAAAGGAGAAAACAGAAACACACACACACACACACACACACACACACACACACACATGCACACTCTCACACACACACAAAACAGAAAGAAACAGCAATTTGAGCTTGCTGTGAATTGTCATATGAGTTGTCTTTGTGAATTTGGGCAAATCATTTCACTTCTTTAATCTTTAGGTTGTCTATAAGGTGAGTTCTAATACCTTAATTTCTTTTTTTATTTATTTAAGAGAAAAAAAGGACACATATAACAAAGGCAAAAAGAAAAAGCGGCAAACAAATGACTAGAGTAAATACACAACAGTAACATTACAGGTTTACAAAACAGGATAGAAATTTGACAATGGTTGCAATATTGTGTATCGTTATCTTCAAAATGGTTGTTTACATTAATAGATATAGACATGTAAAATTGATCCAATCATGTGAGTATTAATTGTTCTTTATCTGTAACGAACACATTCAGCAGTGCGTTCGTTTTAATTATCTTACATAGACATATATACAGATTTATATCTTTTCCTTTTCCCTTCCCTCTTTCCCCCTTTTCCCTTCCCAATTACTTTGGCTCTTCAAGCTGTTTTTTACTCTTACCTAGTATTTATTATAGATTTTGGATCATATATATTTTTTCAGTTTCTTACACTAGGGAAACAATACGGTATTTACACATGTGGTTTGATTTATCTCACTTATGAGTATGGTCTCAAGTCGTGACCATTTACTTATAAAAGTCTCGTTGCACTCTTTCTTAATAGCTGAGTAGTACTCCATTGTATAAAAATACCACATCTTTTTTATCCAGTCTTTGATTGATGGGAACTTGGGCTGTTTCCAAGATCTGGCTATTACAAATTGGGTTGCTATAAACATGGGTGCACAGGTATCACTGTGGTATGATGTTTTCAATTCTTATGGGAAAATGCCCAGAAGTGGGATAGCTGGGTTGAATGGGATCTCTAATCCTAGCTTCCTGAGGAATCTCCACACTGACTTCCACAGTGGTTGCACCAGTCTACACTCCCACCAACAGTGGAGAAGAGTTCCTTTTTCCCCACAGCCCCTCTAGCATTTGTTGTTGCTTCATTTTTTAACCTTGGCCAATCTTTCTGGAGTGAGATGGAATCTCAGTGTTGTTTTAATTTGCATTTCCCAAATGACCATTGATGTTGAACATTTTTTCATATATTTATTTGCCATTTGTATTTCTTTCTCTGAGAAGTGTGTATTCACCTCAGATGCCCATTTTTGGATTGGGTCCTTGAATTTTAGGGGCCTGAATTCTTTTAATTCTTTATACATTTTAGGTAGAAGTCCTTTGTCTGATGGACAGTTGACTAAGATATTTTCCCAGTTCGTGGGTTTTCTTTTAGCTCTGTTGGAGATTTCCTTTGACATGCAAAAACTTTTTAGTAACATGAGATCCCAGTTGTTGATTCTGGAAAGTGTTTTCCGTGCAATTTGATGTTTGCTCATGAACTCTCTGCCTACTCCTCTGTCATCAAGATTTTTACCTACTCTGTCTTCTAGTAAGTTTAGTTTTAATATTCAGATCTTTGATCCATTTTGACTTTATTTTAGTGCATGGTGATAGACATGGATCTAGTTTTAGTTTACAGCATATAGAAGGCCAGTTTTTCCAGCACCATTTGTTTAAGAGGCTATCTTTCTTCCAATGTACATGTTTGGCCCCTTTGTCAAAGATGAGGTGGCTTAGTGTGTTTGTAGTTGTGTCTGTATCTTCTAATCTATTCCATTGATCTTCAGGTCTGTTTTGATTCCAGTACCATGCTGATTTTATCACAGTAGCTTTGTAGTATAGTTTCAAGTCGGGTATTGTGATGCCTCCTGCCTTATCTTTGTTGCCCAGAATTGCCTTTGCTATTCTAGGTCTTTCCTGGTTCCAGATGAATTTCAGGAATTCTTTCTCTAGCTCTGTGAGGTAGGCAAGTGGTATTTTGATTGGGATTGCATTAAATCTATATAATAATTTTGGAAGAATGGCCATTTTCACGATGTTTGTTCTTCCTATCCATGAACAGGGAATATCTTTCCATTTCTGAAATCTTCTTCGATTTCCTTCTTTAGAATAATTTAATTTTCACTTACAGATCTTTTACTTCCTTTGTTAGATTGATTCCTAAGTATTTCATTTTTTTGGATGTTATAGTGAAGGGTGTGGCTTCCCTTATTTCCCTCCCAGTGACTTTGTTGCTTGTGTACAGGAATGCTATTGATTTTTGAGTGTTGACCTTGTATCCAGCAACATTACTGAATTTGGTTATTACTTCTAGAAATCTTCTAATGGATCTTTGGGTGTCTTCTATGTAGAGTATCATATCGTCTGCAAATAAGGATAATTTCACTTCTTCCTTTCCTATCCTTATTCCTTTTATTTCTTTCTCTTGTCTAATTGATCTGGCTAATATTTCCAGAACTATATTGAATAGGAGTGGTGATAATGGACATCCTTGTCTTGTTCCTGATTTTAGGTTGAAAGTTTTCAGTTTTTCTCCATTTAGTAAGATGTTGGCTGTTAGTTTATGATATATGGCTTTTATCAGGTTGAGGTAGAGACCATCTATTCCAATTTTCTGTAGGGTTTTTATTATGAATGGGTGTTCGATTTTGTCAAAAGCTTTTTCTGCATCTATTGAGATGATCATGTGGTTCTTGTCCTTGGCCCTGTTCATATGGTGTATTACATTTATTGATTTGTGTATGTTGAACCATCCCTGCATCCCTGGGATGAATCTCACTTGATCATGGTGTATAATCTTTCTGATAACTTTCTGTATTCTATTTGCCAGTATTTTATTGAGGATTTTTGCATCTGTGTTCATGAGGGAGATTGGCCTGTAATTTTCTTTTTTGGTTGGGTCTTTCTCTGGTTTTGGTATTAGGGTAATACTTGTTTTCAGGAATGAGTTAGGGAGACTTGCTTCCCTTTCGATTTCATTGAAGAGTTTGAGGAGTGCTGGCATTAAGTCTTCCCTAAATTTATTGTAGAATTCAGCAGTGACTGCATCAGGACCCGGGCTTTTCTTTGTTGGTAGGGCCCTAATTACATTTTCAATTTCATTAGCTGAAATTGGGTTATTCAGCATCTTTACATTTTCTTGATTGAGCTTTGGTATTTCTAAGGTTTGTAGGAATCTGTCCATTTCTTCCGTGTTATCGAATCTATGTAAGTAAAGGTTTTCGAAGTAGGTGTTGATGATCTTCTGTATGCCCACATGGTCTGTACTGATTTTGCCCTTTTCATTTTTTATTGCATGAATCTGAGTTTTTTCTTTCCTCTTTTTGATAAGGTTGGCTAGGGGTTTATCAATTTTATTCACTCTTTCAAAGGACCAACTCTTCAATTCATTAATTCTTTGTATTGTTTTCTTAGTTTCAATTGCATTAATTTCTGCTCTAATCTTAATAATTTCCTCCCTTCTTTGGGCTTTGGACTTGACTTGCTCTTTTTTTCCAAAAGTTTGAGGTGCAGCATTAGGTTGTTTATGTGTGTTCTTTCCATTTTTGTGATGTGGGAGTTTAGTGCTATAAATTTCCCTCTGAGGACTGCTTTCATTGTGTCCCACAGGTTCCGGTAATTTGCATTTGCATTTTCATTCAATGGTAGATATTGTTTAATTTCTTCTTTAACTTCTTCTGTGACCCATTGGTTATTTAGGGGAGTATTATTTAATTTCCATGTGTTTATGGGGTTCTTGTAGGGTTTTTTTGTCATTCATTTCCAATTTTACTGTGCTATGGTCAGATAATAGGCACGGAATTATTTCAGTTCCTTTGCATTTACTTAAGCTTGTTTTGTGGACCAGTATAGGATCTAGTGTAGAGAATGACCCATGTGCAGCAGAGAAGAATGTGTATTCTGATGATGGGTGGAATATTCGGTACACATCTACTAGGTCCATTTGTTCACAAGTTTGATTCAGTTCTGTTATTTCCTTGCTGATTTTTTGTTTCATTGATCTGTCTCTCTGTGACAGTGGGGTATTAAGGTCCCATGTTATAACTGTATTATTGTTTGTTTGGTTTTTCATGTTTATTAAGAATTGTCTTACATAGTTGGTGCTCCCATATTCAGTGCATGTATATTTATGATTGTAATGTCTTTCTCTTGAAGTTTTCCCCTAACAAGTATGCAGTGACCTTCTTTATCTCTTTTGATCATTTTTGGTGTGAAGTTCATATTGTCTGCAAACATAATAGCTACCCTAGCCTTTTTCTGGGTTCCTGTTCCATGGAGTATTGTTTTCCATCCTTTGATTCTTAGTCTGTGAATTTCCTGTTGAGTGAAATGTGTTTCTTGTACAGAGCATATTGTTGGTTTTTTTTTCTTAAGCCACTCTGCTAGTCTGTTTCTTTTTATTGGTGAGTTGAGACCATTTACAGTGATTGATATAACTGATATGTACTTGCTCATCCCTGTCATGACATCTTTCTGTTGTTGGTTTTCTACATTTTCTGTTTAATTATTTGCCCTGCTTAGTGGTTTCCTTTTGTTGTTGTTCTTAAGATTGTAGCTGTCTTTGTCTCTTTCTAGAGTGCCTTTCAGTACTCTTTGTAGTGTTGGTTTGGTGGCCATAAATTTCTTGAGTTGTTCTTTGTCATGGAAGTATCTTATTTCTCCATCAATTTTTAAGGATAGTTTTGCAGGATACATCAATCTGGGTTGAAAGTTGTTTTCTTTCAGGATTTGAAATACTTCACTCCAAGCTCTTCTTAACTTAAATGTTTGTGTTGAGAAGTCTGCCATGATTCTGATAGGCTTTCCTTCCTAGGTGATCTGTTTCTTTTCTCTGACAGCTTTTAGTATTTTGTTCTTGTGCTGTATTTCTGATACCCTTATTATTATATGTCTGGGTGAAGATTTATTTTGGTTATGGTTAATTGGGGTTCTGTATGCCTCAGTTACTTGTATTTCAGATTCTCTTCCCATGTTTGGAAAGTTTTCTGCTATTATTTCTGTGAATATTCTTCACAGGTCATTAGTATTGACCCCTGCTTTTTCATTGATGCCTATTAATCTTATGTTATTTCTCTTGGCATCGTCTTGCAGCTGTTGAATTGTTCTTTCTTGGTTCCTTACTATTTTTAAGAGATCTTTTCTTTCATGGCCATGATCTCCCATGTTGTCTTCAAGATCTGAGATTCTATCTTCAGCTTCATTCAAGTGGTTTTTCAAACTTTCCATGGAAGTTTTCATTTCCTGCATTTCCCTTTGCATCTGTTTCATGCATTCTGTTTGTGTCTTATATTGCTTATTCGACGTTTCGATCATTTTCTTAAGTTCTTCTATATTTTTACATTGATCTCCTTTAGATACACACATCATTTCTTTCATAATGATTGTCATTTCATGTTTTAGCTGAGAGAATATTTCTGATTTGAGTTTCTCTATAGCTTCATTGAGCTGTTTCTTTACTGCATTTTCTATCATTTCAGAAAGTTCAGTTGTGTGTCTCCCACTGTCTTCTATTTCTGTGTCTCCCACTGTCTTCTATTTCAGTGTCTCTTGGGTTTGTTCTCAGTGGGCTAGGTGATTGAGACTGCCTGTTGGTCTTTCATTTTGTCATTTTCTTCTAGAAGCTGTGTGGCTCTGTGTCCTGCAAGGCTGACTGGGCGTTCCCCTGGTGGGTCGCGCTGAGTCTTGGGACTGGGTAGAGCTGGATCCTGTGCGCAGTTAGTGAGTGCACCCTCCAGGAGTGTGCAGATGGAGGCTCTGCCTCGCTGGGTGGGGGCCAAGCCCTCCCAGTCCCAGGCAGCTAGGTGGAGCGTACCCTGACATGTCGCGCTACCCGGACCCTGAGTCTGGCTGCAAGGAGTTTAGCACCTCTGGCGTGCCAGGGAAGCCTGGCCGAGTCCCAGGCCTACAGTGTCGGGGCCTTGCTCCTGGCTGGGTGTGGTCACAGCCTGTAGGGTCGGGGGCACAGGCCACTGCACTGAAGAGTGGAGCTCGTGTGTGCCCTGTGGGGAGAGCCCAAGCTCTTCAAGGCCCTGTAGCTATGCTGGTCAGTCCCTGATGAGGAGCTCTGGGGTCCTGGGTGGGCTGGGCTCAGTACCTCTGTGTTCTGCGAGGCTGACTGGGCATTCCCCTGGTGGGTTGCGCCGAGTCGCGGGACTGGGTAGAGCTGGATCTTGTGTGCAACTAGTGAGTGCACCCTGCTGGAGTGTCTAACACCTTAATTTCTTAGTGTTGTATCTTTCATGAAAAGGACCTACATATGGTACTTAGCGAATAGAAATGGAGTTACTAGGACAATGGCTATTAGTAATACAAAACTATTGAAACCAACGAAGCCCTTCCTGCACAATTGCAAATAAGATAATTCTGTTTTAATTCCTTTTCAAACAATGAGTAATTGTTCTAAACTTTATACTGTTCAGATCAAATGCTTACATATGACTATAGTGTATGATGACACTTTCTTCCCCACAGACATGGGTGGGGTCAACCGCATGACAGCCACAGAATTCCTCCTCCTGGGACTGTCTGGCCAGTCAGAGCAGGAAGAGGTTCTCTGCGGGCTGTTCCTGTGCATGTACCTGGTCACCATCATCGGCAACCTGCTCATCATCCTGGCCATCAGCTGTGACCCTCATCTCCATACGCCCATGTACTTCTTCTTGGCCAACCTCCCCAGCATGAACATCTGCTTCTCATCAGTCACAGTCCCCAAGATGGTGGTGAATCACATAGTGGGGAGCAAGTTCATCTCTTATGTGCAGTGCATGACCTGAAATATTGCTTTGTCACTATCAGCAACATGGATGGGTTCCTCCTGAGTGTGATGGCCTATGATCATTTTGTGGGCATCTGTCACCCTCTCCACTACACCATGATCATGAGGCCCAAACTCTGTGTCCTCCTGGTGGCCATCTCTTGGGTCATTACAAACCTGCATGCTCTCCTATACATTCTGCTCATGGATTGACTCAACTTTTGTTCCAATAACACTGTGCACCACTTCTTCTGTGACCCCTGCCCTCTCCTGAAGCTCACTTTTTCTGACATCATTATCAATGAACTGATGGTCTTTACTGGGGGTGGACTGGTATTCCTCACACCATTTAAATGCATTGTTGTTTCATATGTTTACATCTTCTCTAAGGTACTGAAGATGCCCTCAGTCCAGGGAATAAGGAAAGCCCTGTCCACCTGTGGGTTCCACCTCACTGTGGTCTCCCTCTTCTGTGGAGCAATCCTGGGGATTTATATACATCCTTCATCTTCCTACTCAGGACAGGACATGGTAGCCTCTGTCATCTTCACAGTGGTGAAACCACTGGTCAATCCCTGCATCTGTAGCCTGAGAAATCGGGACATGAAAGGGGCCCTAAGGAAACTAATTCTCAGGTTGTCAAATTAGCTCATTGTAATGCTGAGAGAATATGTGGACATTATACTTTTCTTCCTTTTTATAAACAAGGAAACTCTGACTCAGAAAGGTGTAAATGTCACTCATGATTGTTCCAGTGCTCAGACAGTAATTAGTGATAAGTGATGATAATCATGCTTTTAAATTTGAAGCCGACTGTAACTCAGAATCGTAAAACCAATAATTTATTACTTGTAAACTGTACTGACTCACAGATACTCATTTTGCAGACAAAACCCACAAGGAATCAGAGATATTTGGTTGTGTTTTTGAATGAGTCCAGGAACCCTCTAAGATTCTGGTCACCTGAACCATCTGGAAATCTCAGAGGACTTTAGAGCTGACCCTCCTCATGGTCTCCTGTGCTCTACACCTGACAAAGGGAAACTTGCCCATGGTGTGTAACTGGTAGTCATGGATACAGCATAATCAGAAAGGCTGCATAGCTTTGGTCATAGTTTGGGGGGGTCATTTTCCCCTGTCCTAGGATGAAGTGTCACTATTACAACATTAACATACACCTCCCACCCCACCCCACTCTGACATGTTATTATTTAGCATGCGTCATAGTCATGAATGGGTACCAGGAATCTGGGATAGCAGTTCTCCATTCCCATGGTACTGTTCTATTCCTTCAGGATTCTATGGGCTGCAGGAAAACAAGATTTTAAAGCCAAAGAGCCTAGAATTTCTATAGTACCTCTGGGGGATGGAGACATTAATTAATTTCAGGACTGGCATTGGAACCCAGGACTTCTGATTCCAAATCCACAGTTTGTTCCATTTATATGGCTTGGCAGTAGTCCAGTAGTCCAAGCCCCTCCTCTTATTCCACACTTGAGGACTCAGTACCCACAAGGTCAAGCCCCATCCTCTCTTTACTGGTAAATTCCCAGTGCCTAGACCTCAACTATGCCCCTTCCCCAGCCATCTTTCCTGTTACTTCTCTTGTACCTCTGTTTTCTCTGCTATGACCCATTGGTACTCACAACACTCAACATCAGCTCCACCCCGACTCCATGCTGCCACTCACCAACTCTTACTTTGATCTCCACAGCAGCCTCATGGAGAGTCGGTCCCGCAGACTCCAGCTTCTCCCTGTGCATTTGTATCCTGTACACAGGCTCAGTTTAAGTCTCCTATTGATTGTAACTTGGCAGCCAATTCTCACAGAAAATATGGAAGAGGGCAGAGAAACTCAAGCATATGTGCCTTCAAGTAGAAACCCTGAAATGATTGCCCTCCAGTTGGTCAACACATGGTCAACATCTCTTCCCATTAGAGAAATACAAATTCAAGCAACACTAAGAATCCACCTTACACCAGCAAGAAACAAGAAATCAAAAAGCAACCAATGCTGGTGGGGCTGTGGCAAAAAAGGAACTCTCCTGAATTGTTGGAAGGATTGAAAACTAGTACAACCTTTATGAAAATCAATATGGATATTTCTCAAAGAATCAAAATTATAAATTCCATATACCAAGATATCCCTCTTTTAGACATTTTCCCCAAAGACCTTAGGACATCACACTACAACAATACATGTTTACCAATGTTTACAGAAAACTGTAAACCAACCAATCAACAAGAAGATAAAGAAAAGGTAATGGGATACTACTCTGCTATAAAGGACAAATCAGAGAGATTTATGAGAAAATGGGTGCAAATGGAAAATATCATGTAAGTGAAATTAAACAGATACACAAGGTTGAATAACACTGGGTGTCTCTCACTTGAGTAAGGGAAAGCACAAAGAGCACAGTAAAGGATGGATAGTAAAAAATAAGGGGGTAGATCTCTCGCAGGTAGCGAGGAGTCCACGAGACTAAGGACAAGGGGTGAGAGGGATTGGAAGGAGAATAAAGAAATGCCTTATAGAGGAACCTAATAACCTCAGTGAATGTAAACATTTTATGCCAAAAACATGTGATAGGATTAATAACATCAAGAAGAATGAAAATGGTGGAGGAGTGTGGGAGTGGGGAGGGAAAGAGAGGGGTGTTAATGAAAAGAAAAAAGCTATATTCTGTATCCGTATCCTTTCCTGAAGATGATTCTAAACTGCGTGTATTGCAAACATACGCTAATAAAAAAGAAAAGAAGTCCATTAAGATGTTTTACCATATAAATATGCCTAAAGAAATACTATATGCTTTTCTGGTTGAATGCTGAAGGATTGCACCAAATAGCCCACCTCATACAAAATGGACAAACAGTGAAAACTTCACTCTAAAATCAGGAACAACACAAGATGTTCACTGTCATTACTCTAATTCAATATGGTTCTGGAAACATTTGTCAGAGCAATTAGATAAGAGAAAGAAATAAAATGAATAAGGGTTGGAAAGTATCATAGACTGATCAGGCCTACAACCTACAAAAAAGATGAAGGTTTAAATGAAAGACACAAGTGATATGGTTTTTGGGGTCCAAGAAGATCAAATCCCTCCAGCAGAATTTGAGATTTTCTGTGGACTGATACAAAGACCTTCTCTGAGCAGTCTGTATTTTTTTGGTTTTGAAACAAAGAAGGGGATACTGAGGAAAGCACGGGAACTGAGCAGGACCTTGTGAGTTGGTTCAAAGACTTCTCCAAGTAGTAAATTATGTCAGTTAGGAGAATCATCTTATCTCCAAGTTTACATTCACCTCAGGAGTGAGACCCCTGCAGCTACAGTCTCTATATAGTTAATTGGGGTTGGAGCCAGGGATCCTTAGCTGTGGTCATATTTTATCCTTTGAGGTGTCATAGCATTATCTTATCCTTTGAGGGGTCACAGAAACACAGGCCACTTACAGGCCTCAGCAGGACCTGTGATTCATAGAGTTTTTGCTTACTATGAATCCACTTACCGTATCCACACAAGGGGCCTAGGCTTGGGACAGATTCACAAGTAAACATAGAAGGCCAATTGGTTAAATTTAAATCCTGCTCAGAGCCTCTTCATAGTGGTCTCCATCAATTCCTCCTTTTTGTTTTTGCAATAGAAATTGGATCAGGGTAAATTGTGTCTGCATAGTGTCTAGAAGATGGCTGATTCTGGCTCCTCTTCAACAGATTCTGAGGAGAATATGGTTAAGAACACAGATTACTCCAAAGAGACCAAGATAGAGCCCAAAGTGTGCCTTCATACACTTGTATGAATTTAATTGATCTAAGGCATCAGAAAATTTGTGATAATCTTGAATTTGTTCATCAAATTTTTGGGTTTGTTGGGACATTGACAACACCTCCTTCTGAAGGACATTGATATCCATAGTAACATGTAGGTAGTGGTCTCCATCAGGAAAGGAAGAAGTTAAATTATCGTTACATGTGGATGACATGATACTCTACATTGAAGACCTGAAAAACTCAACCAAAAGATATCTACATTACACAAGTAAATCCAGTAGTGTAGGTGGATACAAAATCAACATTCAAAAATCAAGAGCCTTTCTATACAGGAATAACAAATTCACCGAGAGAGAAATTAGGGTAACAACACCTTTCACAATAACATCCAACAAGATGAAATACCTAGTTGTCAATCTAATGAAGAAAATAAAAGACTTCTACGCTGAAAACTATACTACTCTGTAAAAGGAGACTGAATGGGTATCAGAAAATAGAAAAGTTTCCCTTGATCTTAGGTAGGAAGAATCAATGTAGTGAAAATGATCATACTTCCGAAGTTTCTATACAGATTTAATGCAATTCCAATCAAAATTCCAATAGGATATCTCAGTGAATTAGAGAAAACAATCCTAAACTTCCTCTGGGAGCAGAAAAGACCTAGAATAGCATAGGCAGTTCTGGGCAACAAAGGCAAGAGAGAGGACATCACAACCCCAGATTTGAAAGTATACTACTAACATGCTGTGACAAAACCAACATAGTAATGGCAAAAAACCAAAACAACAACAACAACAACAACAAAAACCAGACCCAAAGATGAATGCAAAAGATTAGAAGATGCAGGGACAACACCAGGCACTAAGCAAGTTTATTACTGAGAAAAGTGCCAAATACCTTCACCGGAAGACAGGTAACCTCTTTAATAAATGATGATGGAAAAACTGTATCTGCACATGCTGAAGATTAAAATTGGTCCTGTAACTTGCACTATGTATTAAACTAAATTTGAAAGAGATCAAAGATCTAAATATTCAAACAGAAACATTAACTCTGCTGGAAGATAGAATAGGTAAAACTCTTGAAGACATTGATGTAGGCAAAGACTTTATGAATAAAACCCCAATTGCACAGAAACTGTCAAAAAGTATCAACTGGAATCTCATCTTCTTAAAAAGCATTGAAACAACAAGAGAAATCACCAACAGAGTGAAGAGGCAACCCACAATGTGGGATAAAATGTTTTGCAGCTGTTTCTCAGACAAAGGATTACTATCGAGAATATATAAAGAACTCAAAATAATATTTCCCAAATTTAAAGACCTAATCCAAAAATGGTTATCTGAAATGAATACACACTTCTCAGATGAAGAAATCCCTTCCTTTTCTGTTCCTTTCCTTTCCCTTCCTTCTCCCTTGATTTCTCTCTTTCTCCTTCCTTTTCTTCCTCTATCCCTTCTTTCTTTTTCCCTTCCTTTCTCCTTCCCTTCCTTCCTGTACTGGGGACTGAACCAAGGACCTTCACACTGAGCTATATCTGCACCTTCTTTTAAAATTTTTTGAGGTCCTTTGCAGACCAAGAGTAGAGAGAACAAAGGCTGCACCAGCAAACAAGCCCAGTCTAGGAAGCAGCACTGTGCATGGGCCTCCAGTGGTCTGGGAACAGCCAGACCCCAGCCCCTTCTGGCATGCAGGATGGCAAACAAGAAGTACCATCGCCTACCCCAGGTAAGCAACTGGCTTATCAGGAGAAAATAGGCTGCGATGATAGCTATCAAGGTGAAAGGCAGTTGGATGCCTGTGGTGCTTTGGTGTTTCACCAACGTTGCAGGTCTAGGGCCAGTGGTCTGATCACAGGTTCAGAGGATATCGCTAAGCATTGTGTCAACTGGAGAGGATCTCCTGAGGGCTGCAGCCACTGTTGATTTCCTATGGTCTTTGTCTTGGTTACTTTTTACTCCCTGCTGAGACAAAACACCTGACACACAAACCAGGGAAGGAAAGGTTTATTTAGCTTACAGTTTTTGGAGGTTTCAGTCCACAATTAGCTGGCTCCAAGGCAGGGTGGCATGGCACGGGGACAACACTTCAAGGCAGCAGCACAGCAAAAGCAGCCAGAGTAAAAGGGGGCACCAGAGCAAGCCTCTTCTCCTTTATATAGTACACAGGACCTGCCCCCCCCAGGGTGGGTGTAGCATCCACAAACATCCTTGCTTTCCTTTGCAGAGGATGTTTACAAAGTAAGACCGCTGACTCTCTCAGTTAAACTTCTGACCTTCTTAAATTGTAACAATGACCAGGTAACTGTGCTCTACACCCCAGGATGTAGAGCTGCTGAGTTACTTAATTAAGCTGCTAGACTTCTCAAGTTGACACAATGTATAAACCGTAGCAGTCTTGTTATGAGGTTCTATATTAGTTCCATTGCTTTGTTGCTTTGGGTTTTATTCTCTTTTGTTTTGTTTGATGAGGTTACCTCCTATGGCAGGAGAAGCTATTTCAAGGATAACAAGATATACGATGTAGCAGTTTTGAATTTACTGTTGGTTTGCTTTGAAATCCTTTATTGCATTTATTGTTTTGTTTTTATTGTTTCTATTCTATTCTGTTCTATTTGATTTTTACCATGTCCAAAGTTATCTGCAGCTATTTCAAAGATATGAAAAGGCATTATGCTAGCTACTGTTGATTTCATGTTTTGAAGTCCTGTATCTCTTACACTGGTTTGTTTTGATTGGTTTTGTTATGTTATACACTCTTCAAAATAAAAAAAAAAATACAAACTGCAAATAAATAAATGAAAAAATGTTCAAATTCATACATCATTTGAGAAATGTAAATTAAAACAACACTGAGATTCCACCTCACCCAGAAAATAAGGTCTATTTTCCAGAAATCAACCAATAACAAATACTGGAGGGACCATGGGTAAAAAGAAATCTTCTCCACTGTTGGTGGATGTTCAGACTGTTGCAACCAATATGGAAATCAGTATGGAGATTCCTTAAAAAAATTAGAATTGGAGGTTCCATATGACCCAGGTATTCTGCTCCTTGGTATCATCCAAGAAACATTAAAAACAATATACCAATATGACATATGTGCATCCAGGTTTATAGCAGCACAATTTGTAATAGCTAAATCTTGGGAAAATGCCAAATGCCCATCAACTGAAGAATGGATTAAAAAGATGTGGCATGGGCTGGGTATATAGCTCAGCAACATAAGCGCCTGCCTGGCAAGTGCAAGGTCATGAGTTTGACTCCTGGTACCCAAAAAGGAAAAAAAAAGATGTGTCCTTTTCATATAATGGAGTACTACTCAGCCATAAAGAAAGATAAAATTAGGCATTTGTAGGTAAATGGATGCAACTAGAGACCATACTCAAAAATGAAATAAATCAGACTCACATGTGTCAACATTGTATTGTCTCCCTAGTGTGAGAATATATGTATGTATGTATGTATGTATATGACAGTTATACTACTAATTTCTCTTAGTTTATTGAAAAGAAAGATCTGTACTAATATTGTGTGAACAATTAAATGCCTATATCTTGTACTCTCAGTAACTACTTTCATTATAAAAATGTGCAATATACTAATGATTGTTACTCATGGATCGGAAGAACCAACATTGTGAAAATAACCATTCTCTCAAACTGTTATACAGATTTAAAGCAATCCCTATCAAAATACCACTAGCATACCTCACAGATCTAGAGAAAACATTCCTAAAATTCATCTGGAACCAGAAGAGATCTAGAGTAGCAAAGGCAACCCTGGGCAACAAAGGTATCAAAACCCCTGACTTGAAATTATACTACTAAGCTGTTGTGATAAAATCAGCATGATACTAGCAAAACAAGAGACCTGAGGATTAGTGGAACAGATTACAAGATGCAGACAACTATGAACACACTAAGCCACTTTATCTTTGACAAAAGGGCCAAACACATTCACTGGAAGAAAGATAGCCTCTTTAGTAAATGGTGCTGGAAAAACTGGCTCTGCACATGCTGAATATTAAAATTGGACCCATATCTTTCAGCACACACTAAATAAAATTTGAAATGGATCAAAGATCTGAATATTGAAACAGAAATATTAAATCTGCTCTAAGATACTATAGGTAAAACTATTGAAGACATAGCGATATGCAGAGTTCATGAACAGAACCCAAACTGTGTGGGAAGTACTTCAAAGACTCAACAACTGGGATTCCATCTTATCAAAAATTTCTGCAATTCAAAAGAAATCATCAACAAAGTGTAAAGATTACCCACAGAATGGGAAAAAATTTATCCAACTGTCCCTCAGACTTTTATCTAAAACATATAAAGAATTGAAAACCATTAGGCCCCCCAAATTGAAAGACACAATCCAATAATGGGCATCTGAGATGAATACACACTTCTCAGATGAAGAAATACAAATGGCAAAAAAATAAATGAAGGAAAAAAAAAGTGAACATGAGCAGGGTGTGGTGGTGCACACCTGTAAAGCCAGTACTTCTGAGGCTGAGACAGGAGAATCATTGCAAATTCGAGACCTGGGCTACAAAGTGAGCTCAAGACAAGCCTGAACTGCATAGTGAGACCCTGTTTCAAAGAGATAAAAAAAAAGAAAGAAAGAAAGAAAGAAAAAAGAAAAAAGAAAAAGTGTCCCCAGTATTGATCCACAAATATCAAAGATTTCTGAGTGTGGTGGAGCAGGTCTGCAATCCCAGCATTCAGTACGCCAAGGCAGATGGTGTCCATGAGTTCAAGGCCAGCCTGGGCTGCACAAGCAAGTTTGAGAACATTCTGAACTACACAGTGAGACTCTTCTTCAAAAATAAGATAAAGATCAATGATTGCTAGAGGGTAGAGTTTGGTGGGTGCAACTAAACTACAAAGGACACAGGGAAATATGTTTTGCAGGGATTGAACTGCTTGATACCTTGTCTGTGGTGGAAGCAATACTGAATGCATTTCTCAAAACTCAGAACTGAACAGTACAATGGGTGATTTTTACTATACATAAACTATGCTGAAACATCTAAAGTTTAAAGAAATTTTTTCTGTATTATGTATGTTGGATTCTAACTTCATCACTTTATGAACAGAAAACATGGCATAGAAAGAGTCTATTTCAGAGAATTTAAGATTTCATTATAAATACTAAGATGTTGAATATTGTTTAATACACTCTGAGATTAACAAACATGTTTATACACACATATATGCATATAATATATCTTATCAGATATGTACAGTGCAATTATGAATATATGTCCATAATCTTCTATGTGTACATTAATTTCAATTTTTATATCATGTTTTTATTTAAAAATTCAAATCTGCTTTAGTATTCCAGTATAATTACATATTCAGTAAAATCCTTCTACTTCTAAAAGATTTCACCTCTGCCTATTGTGCTTGCTAAAATTTTTCATATGATTTTCCATTTCAAAAAAATCAATTGCCCTCAAAAGTAACTCCTTTCTACTCGCCCCCCAGTTAATTTCTTGGACTAAGAACACAATAAGGGGAAGTTGAATGGCCAAGACTGTTATGAGACTTTTGCACAAGAACTGAGTTTCTCACAATCCTGTTCTCTGTCCAGGCAGATTGCAAATGACAAAACACCCTGTCTCCCTAATGAGGACCTCTGGGGCTGGTCCCCAGGGGCACCCAAACTTGACAACAGTCCTCACAGAAATCCTGCACTGCAGGCCCAGAGGATCTACCTGTTGACCCAGCCCTCTGAGCTTGACCCAGGAGAGCCTGCGTCTCACTAGAAACATTGCCCTGCAGTGAGAAAAGGCCTTTCTTTGCTCAGTCCCACTGTGCAGTTCGCGTCCTCCTGGTTCCACAATGGAGCCACAGAGGTGCCTGCCAGGGCACAGAGCGGCCAGGTAAGAAGGGAGGGGAAGCAGGGAGGCCCAGCCTCTGCCCAGCAGCCTCATTCACAGGGGCACAGCAGTGTTTGCAGAGACAGCTCCACAGAAGCCTCTGCCTCTGACATGGGTTAAGGGGAAAGTCTCAGTCTGCCATGTACAAGTCTTTCTCTGTGGGGATGTGCTGTCCCCAGAAGAAAGAACAAGTACATTTCCAACACAGGAAGGCCAATACTGGAAAAGGAAGAAGACAAGTAGATTCTGTGATCCTAGAACTGTGACTGCAGGCTGTGACTGAGCTCGCCCTGAGCTGCTCCCACCAGCCCAACGGAGAGCACCCACTCCTAGGTAGGCAGCACCTCTGCCCACATCTCCACCTTTTGAACAGCTGTTTCCCTGTGTGCATCCTGCTGTCGGTGATTCCATAACAGAAGGTATTCTGGTTAGGTGACTTGGGTGCCCCATGGAGGGAAACTGACTTGGACTGCAGTGCAGAGAAAGAGTGATCTGCATTTAAGGTCCAGGGGCTACGAGCACTCTGTGACGCAGACGTACATATCAGGAGGCTCAGCACAGTCACTCACTGGTGTAGCTTGCAGTGATTAATGCGTGAAATCAGATGTCAAATCGTACAGACTCATGGTTCTTGTCAAAGACAAAGGGAGAAGCTTCTCTCTCAGTGAGGCAGCCATGTGGGAAGCTTGCAGTAATGCCCAGCAGATGGGAGGTAAATACCCAGCCAGAGCGAGAACTGACTACACGATCTTACTGTGGTGTAGCAGTTTTCCTGCAGAAGCTCGGGTTGCTGAAGGTGAACTGTGAGATGATGGCATCTCCAGCCCCTGCAATCCCATGTACCTGTCAGAACCAGAACTAACCAGAGTGCAGGGTAATCTGAGCTGGAGGTTCTCCATTTCCTTCCTAGTAATTCCAACATGATGAGACAGTTCCCCTTGACATCCCACTACCCACCTTCTCTGTGCCCCATCCTGGGGACCTATCTGTCCTGAACAGGAGAGTATTAACATCCTGGGGTCAGGGCACTCTCTTCCTCTCTTGGGGACATGTCACATGACTCCCTGCATCGCCCTTCTGCTTCCAAGGTCCCTGTCACCCACAGCTCCTCAGGAGATCCCTGCTGGTGCTAATGCTGCTCTGCCGGCCTTGGCCTGGCAGTTACCCAGGTATAAAAAGATTTCGCATCTCAGCACTTTGCCCTAACGGCGCTAACTGAACTCTACAGTGGCAGTCACGTCCCTGTCCCCATAAACTGCGCATCTTTAACCACTTTCCTCAAAGACTCCCCCATGACAGCCCCTGTCCCTCACACAGATACACAGAGCAGTCGCTGTCTCCTTTTCTTCCCTTTTCTCAGGCCTTCACTTGCCCTAAGAATGCGGTTCCTCTCCTTTTGGTTTCTTTTCTTTTTGGTTCCTTTTCTTTTCTAATTACTTTTATAAACTCTTCCTGTCATATTGAAGTCATAATGTTTGACCTGACTCTCTGCTGTGAAGATTTGTTAATAATCGAGATTGCCTTTTGATTATGTAACATGAACTTGCTCTTTATCATTTAGTGAACCATTTCATTGCAGAGCAAAAAGAATCCAGATGGAGTCCGAATGTGCCTTTCTAGCTCAGGCCAGCAGAAAGGAGGCGGACCACTGCACCCAGCAGCCCGAGTGGCAGGCCTAGGTCAGCAGCCCCAGCCGCTGTGAGCGATGGTGAGATCCTAAGGCAGGGAGTCTGCCTCAGATGTTCTACTGGAGACTGTTAGAGTCCACAGACATTGTGGCTATACAATTATTGAATAAATCAGCTCAGTTTTAGTTAATTCTCAACCAATGTAAAAACTGTCTCAAACTGCATGAAATTGCTCAACTCTTAGCATAAAGTCTTGCTGTAGGATGACACTTCCTTTGCCACAGACATGGGTGGGGACAACCACACAACAGTGACAGAATTCCTCCTTCTGGGACTGTCTGGCCAGTCAGAGCAGGAAGAGGTTCTCTGCGGGCTGTTCCTGTGCATGTACCTGGTCACCATCATCGGCAACCTGCTCATCATCCTGGCCATCAGCTGTGACCCTCATCTCCATACGCCCATGTACTTCTTCTTGGCCAACCTCTCCAGCATAGACACCTGGTTCTCATCAGTCACAGTCCCCAAGA
>RJWM01026743.1:0-27673 GCA_004363535.1 Dasyprocta punctata
TGTTTGCAGTACATAATGAATACATTCTTTGTGGGGACTTGGTACACGTACATAAAATAACTTAATTCTTTTTATATATCCTTTCCCTTCCCCTCCCTGCTGCATCTCTTGGTCCTCTTATCCTAATAATACCTATCTTGAGGAATTATTGTGACAGTTAAGTGAACTAATATAGAGACATTTCATGGAATTCAAGAAGAGGTAACATTATCTTTATTATTAAACAAGATGAATTTTGTGTCATTCTCTATAAAGCAAAATGCTATGTTCAAAATCCCCTCTTCTCACTATTTTCAAATGTAAAAGATTAGGGTAATGGATATGTTAATTATCCTGAGTCTACCATTGCCCAATTTGCAATGTATTCACATGAGGAACAACATTTTTCCTCACAAATACATGCCAATAGTACCTGTCAGTCAAAAAAAATCAAGGAAAAATGTTTAAAAACCTTTATAAAATAAAATGCTATCTCAAAGAAGGAAAGAAAACTGCTCAGATAACTAAATAATGCTAACAAAATATAGTTAACAATACAATTCTATTTAATACATTAATGACGATATCTCTAAAAGAAGAATGAAACTTCAGCTTCTCAACTGTGAAATCTTTTTTTAGAGCATCTCTGACTTAAGTGACCTTCCTGACTCTCCCAACCCAGTCTTCTTTATTTTTCATTTTTGGAGATTATGATGAAATACCACATATATATGTTCTTCTATCAAAATAATTGACAAAAATATAAAAGCTTTTCTAACAGTGAAAGGTCATTTGCATAGAGAAGCTACTTTTCAAATACTGTTTCCTTTACTGTGATCATTAGGGAATGAGTATTTCATATAAATTATTTTCCATAGGAAGAAAATTCCCTTTTGTGTGAATTTTTGTGATTGTTTTGATAGAAATGTTCCTTAAGTGTTTTATCAATGTCCTTTCCTTTAGATGGTATACAGTGACATTTTCTTTGTTCAAGAACAAGATATTCAGCATGAGCTTGGCCTTCTGTGAGTGACACCATCAGAAATGATTGACACATTGAATATTGTTTCCCTTTGTACTTAATAATTTAAGACTGCTGAATTGTAATCCTTTTGCTTGCTCTTGGAAATTTCCAGAATTTTTTAAATTATAGAATACACCAAAAATGATAATAGATTTTATTTTTAATTCTATTTATGACTTTTAATCCCCTATGTTTATGTCTTTTAAAGAAAAAGTAGATATCATAAGGCATTCCTAGGATCTCTAAATTTCTAACTGCTTGCATGTTTTTATTTTTAATAACAGCTAATACTTACTGAATGTACACTCAATATAAAGTGCTATTCATTTATGCTTTATGTCATTTAAGCTTCACAATCTAGGAAGGGAGACACCACTAGTATTCTCCCATGACAAATGGGAAAACTTAATTTTTTGAGAGTTTATAGATTAAGTCCAAGGTCAAATGGAGTGTTTTACTGAGAATTCAAACAAAGTCTATCTGACTCTCTATCCTGTGCACTTCACTCTATTTTTTATTGAGAAAACTCAGTTGCAAAAAGGTGTAAAGTAGAGGGATAAAGCTGATGACCTCACACAGAATACCGGGGGATGCAAAGCAAGGGACAAGACAGTGAGAAGAGAAGAAGAGCCAAGAAGGCATTGGATGCCAGGAGCACATGCCACAAAAAGGCAGGAATGAAAAATGAAGGAGACTTCTCAGGGAGAAGTGGAAAGTGGAAAAAGATTGCCCTGTAAAGACCAAAGTCATCACTTCTGAGGCAACTGAATAAAGAACAACTCTTTTACTTGTTCTGCTCTGAATAAATTAAGGCTAAAGACTAGCACAGAAAAAAAACTTAAAATATCATTTCTATTGTCCTTAATTTTGTTTCCTAAACTTGTTTAACCTTGTGTATAAAGAGTAAGTGATTTTTTTCCTATGGAAACAGGGATAAATAAATTAGTCTTCTTATGCTCAGTAACAGAGCATAAAGTGCACTGACAATCAAAAACTCACACCCTACCCTAAGTCTTGAAAACACTAACATTTTGGTTCATCTGAGACCATCCACAGAACACCAGCTAGAAAACTCCCTCCTAAAGTGTTGAGTTAGGAGATATGACTTAGTCTGAGCCAAAAGGGCCAACTAACCAAACTCTAGTATTGGGCTGGACAAACTGATTCATCCCCCAAGAGTATGAGGTCCTGTGCTCCAGTATAGATCAAGACTGTGCAGGAGTAAAGTTGACAGTTTTCCCCTGTAGGCAGCTGCTTCCAGAAAGAAATAAGGAGAGACTAAATCCAGTATGCCTAAATTATTTTTCCAAAATCGTCTATTAGTTTAAGGCCCCTTTGATCCCTTAAGATAATGACTGAAGGGGTCCAGAAAAGCACAGGTCAGATTAAGTAGGTCTCTCTGTAGGGGTGAAGCCTCAAAAGTGGTGAAAAACTTCCCCTCATGTTATCTAACAGCTACAGGAACAACTATACGTGTGCAACCAGAGAGACTCTTTGCATTCCTAGAATTTACCTCTTTGAAGGAAAACTAGGGGAGCATTTCTGGATTGACTCAGATATGGAGGAGTAGGTATTGAGTAGGAAAAAAACATGCCATGAATAAACTCTGAATAGGGGTGTGTGTGCCTGCGTGTGTGTGTGTGTGCGTACACAGATGTGCACTTGTGCATACATAGGCATAAAAAGAAGACAGGGAGAAAATGGAGCAATGCATTGTAACCCATTTCGCATTTGCTTTACCAATATTTTAATTTTGTTAAATACAATTTAGTCTTACCTTGACATTATAACATGAATACATGGTAAGAATCACTTAATAAGAATCATCTGGGTTGGTGATGTAGCTCAGTGATAGAACATGTGCTTAGCATTTCTGATGTCCTTAGTTCTATCATTAGCATTGCAAAAAATATATCTGATAGTCATGATTTAGATAGTGATTGCTGTTAACACTCATATGAGCTTTATTCTGGTAGTGAGAACATAGACAAAATACATTTGTATTTGATCCCAGCAGTCTTTAAGAATAAGAAAATACAGAATTTCCTTCCACAAGGGCTAGTCTACAACTCAGCAGTCAGGAAGTTGATGGAAATGGTGGTCTGTTGATGTTCTAAAAGTGAATCACATTGTCAGGAAAGATGAGTCACTGTTTGAGACAGAAATCATTCATCTGTTGTGTAAAATCATGCCCAAGTCTCAAATCTCTACATTCATATTCACATTTTTCTTTGCCACTGAGAATAAATAGGGAACTAATCTAATCTTCCTCACCAGACCTGCTAAGGAATCATCCTTTCACTTAAAGATACACTGACTTTTCCAAGACAAGCAGGTATTTTCCTTTATTTCAAATTCACAAGGTCCTTTCTGTTGATTAGCGATAAACACAACTTGTCACTTCCTATAATTAACAGTGAATCAGTAACCTTCTGCTTCTCACTTAACTCAGTCAGCACAGCAAGTAGGTTTTCTACAAGAACCACAGATTTTAGAAATTTTTAAAACCTCTCACACGTAATGTAGGGGTCTCTTATTGTTTTCTAAATTCAGCATCTCACTCTAGGTTGAAAAATATATCAAGGCTTTTGCTGAAAGCTTGTATCCATAGATACCTACTCGGCACACTTAGAAGAAAAGATTAGAATCCCACTTGATGTGACTGAACCTCGAAAAGTAACTGTCCTTTTCCGGACTTTGAAATGTGACAGAACAGGCTGACATGACTTGTCATGTACCTTTTGAATTCCTTTGAAAAATTCATCCTCTAATGTTGCTTCTCAAGGATGGATAGATGAGTATGACGGAAGACTGAAACCAGAAGTCGTGATGATGCAAACATCCAAGAGTTCCCAACCACATCCTCATTTGGAAAATTCCCTTAAGTGGGTTTCACAGATAGTACACATATACGTATACTGGATGAACCTTATACAAATCTACTTCACCAGGATATTTTACACTGGGAAATCTCTAGGGGACCTAGGAAATCCACCATCTGAGCACTTTAGAGCAGATTCCACCATGGATCAGTAGAAGTTCTCACAGTCCTTCTCCAGTCAAGTGAATCAAGACAAGTTTGTACAATGGGCAGTTGCTAATTAACAGGAACAAAGTGTCAGCAGTGCAAGACGAATCAATTCTGGAGGCATGCTGTAAAACATTGTACCAATAGTCCAAAAATATCATTTTATATACTTAAAAATCTTACAAGGAAGTCACTCTGATACTAGGGTTTTACCACAATAAGATAACAATGAAAGGATAGAGAGGTGCTGACATTTGCCTTTCAAGCTTAAATATTTTTTAGTTGTTACTCCCTTCCATGCCTCAAACATCATTGCTTTTTTGATCACAGTGCCGAGAAACTTCAGAGGGAAGTAGGAACGATAGAAGCAATGGAAATAGTAATGTATTGACCAACAAAGAAATCATAATCTTGCTTAGAACAAATGAGGGTTTCTGTTATTCAAGTCAGACTTTCACCAGCAGTTTCTACTCCCCTTCTTTGCAAAAAACACATTTTTAAGAGAGTTGTCTTAAATTTCTACTCAGTAGTAACTTGGATCCCCACCACAACCTCATCATTTCCACAGGAAGAAAATGTCTAATGAGTTGAGAGATGTGCTGTACAAAGTTTGGTAACATAGCATTGAATTTATGGAATTTTTTTCCAAAAAAAAAAAAAAGAAAATTGGCTAAATACTAAAACTGTATTGATATGACACCCAGTAATTTTCATTTTTTTCTGGAAAAAATGTTGCCTTTGCACTTTGTCTAGTACCCTGCCAATTTCACATACTCTAACACGTTTATCACATGTGACCCTACGCCTAAACACTTTCAGTTGCTTTCTTATTTAGTTCCACTGATTACAAACAACTGTAAAAATGCTTGACTTTGTTTTGAGATTTCAGCAAAACGGTCACCAATATTCAGATGAATCAATAAGTTAGCGTAAATATTTTTAGTGGCTCGTATGAGGTAAAAAGATAGTGACTCATTACTTGGCTAGTTATTCCCCTGGGTTTCAAGAAGTTGTGTGATTTTATGCTAAGCACCCACAGATGCTAGTGAGGAATAGAAAGGGATTTAGGATCACCAAGGGACAGAAAAATTCCTGGGTGACAGCATTTACCAGGCATATTTGCAGGAACCATTAGTTCTGCCAAATGATTACATAAGTTGCTGGTCATAAGAGCTTCTGGGTACATTGGTTTGGAATTACTTAATTAAACTCAATTAAATGAATTTCTTTAATATCATAACTATCAGAGTCTCTAACATATTGTAATGTATCATGAATCTATGAACAGTCCAGACGTGGTGACACACACCTGTAATCCCAGCACTCAGGAAGCTGAGGCAGGAGGATTACTGTAATTTTGAGGTCAGCTTGGCCTACAAAGTGAGCTCAAGGTCAGATGGAATTACATAGTGAAAACTTGCCTCAAAAATCAAAAAACAAAAGACAAAACAAAACAAAAAATAATCTGTGAACAGTATGTTAATGTGTGGTACTTCTAAAAGCTTATCTTTTTAAAAAATATTCATTAAAATAAAGATTCTGCAGAATATAGTAATTTAGGGAGTGCTATAAAAATGGGAGGAATGGAGGATCTAAAATATTAGCAATAATAACATCAATATTTTGACCGGGCCTCATAGTTTATAGACTGTATCTTCATTTATTAACTCCTTTGATCCTGAGGTCAAACAAATTTATAGTGGAATAATAACTCAAAGAGCATAAGTGGCTTCTCGAAAGCTCTATGTAGCAATGAAAATGGAGTGTATTGACATGGCTTCCTGACTTTAGTTAAAGTATCCTTTTCACTATACTATGCATTAGTGAGTGCATCATACCTTTTGTTTGCATTTTGTCAAGGAATGTTCTGAATGTGCATTTCTCAGTGATGGGGTCATGGGGGTTTTTTATACCAGAGCAAGTCCCATGAGTCCTATGTCTCCAGTCTCCATCTATTTCACTTGGGAATTTGACCTTTTTTGCTGGTCACCTTTATCAGAGATTCTAGCAGAAATAAATGGCATAGTCAAAGGTGTTATGAATGAATTTTAATGAAGAGACTTCCTATAAAATGAGAAATGGAATTTGGCCAACTGAAAGAGGGCAATCAATTGCTTGAGCCAGCAGTAGCAAGCAGCTTGTATCACAGTTTCTAAAAAGGAAAAGTGGACACCCAGCACAGGGAAGCAGGCATGTTATGGTGCAACAAATGGAGGGATCTGAGAGCATCTGTACTCTGATTTCATTCCCATCCTGCTTTTTGATCTCTTGCTAGTCCCAGAAATTAACCAGAATCTGTAAGGAGCCCAAGGGTGAGGAACCATCTTGATTCGGTGCATAGAAATTCACCTTTCTTGAGGCTGGTCTGGGCTACAAAGTGAGTTTGAGGCCAGCCTGAACTACATAGCGAGACCCTGTCTCACAAACACAAAGAAAGAAAAAAAAAGAAAAAAAGGAAAAAAAAGGAGTGTAAATCTGCCTTCTATTCACACAGCACAGGACAGTGGAGGAAGATGCAGTCTGGATCAAAGGCACATGTGTCCGCATCCCACACACCAGGTTATCAAGGTGGTCCAGTAGCTAACAAGTAAAATACGTGGCCCTCAGAAATTTAACTAGCACCCTTTAGTTAAGCAGTCGAAAAATCATCAGGAAAATCTAGGGACAGTATTGTTCAGCATTTTCTGGGATGATTAAATTCTGTTGTATTTTAGGTAAACAATACTAGGCTCCTAAGAAGGACGCTTCGGTATCTTATATCCATGTGCCTGGATATGGAAGTAGCAGCCAGCAGTGAGGATTCTGATACACTCCCCCTTCCCCAACACCAGCTGGGGAACTTCTTCCTCTCTGAAAGGCATCATTTACATTCACCTGAACCTCAGGTCCTTCTTGTTGTCAAGTTCCAGCAGGAGATACTGATGCTGCTCTGGCATCTGTACAGCACTATGCCAGTTTACTGCCAGTTTCTCCAGATTAGGGGTTCAAGGTCAGGAATTCTCTCATTAATTAAGCCTTTTTTTTCCTTTTTATGGCCCAATATCCAATCTTGATAACCTGTTTTCCATCACTGCACTATGTTGAAGTAATGACAAAAGAAGTATGCAGAACCAGAATGGGGTAGGAAAAATGAGGATGAGAGAAAAAATAACTTAATTATCTAATTCTACTTATATGTTTTGGAGTTCTTTTGTGAATCTTTCATATATTCATATTTTGGGAGTCTGAGAATTAATTCAGCAGCATTCTTGATATTAATATCAAAATTTACAATAGGATATACACATATATGAAATTATTTTGCTTAATGAAATAATGGCATTTTGAGATTATTTGCTCCCCACCAGTTCTGTTGACACACTCTCTACAACTTTTGAAAATATTCAATACAGGGTCTGTCTGGCAAGTGCAAGGTCCTGAGTTCAATTCCTGGTACTAAAAAAAAAAAAAAAAAAAAAAAAAGAATTCATTGGCATTTCCTTAACATTTCCAGACATCTATCAGGAACAAATAATCATTGAACTGTCAATTTCTCCAAATCAAGGAATCTATAGATGCCTTTACTGACCTCAAGGCACATTTTTGACTCAATTCTGATGCTCACTAAATCCTTTTTCAGTACCCTGATAGTGTGACTAAGCCTATTTTACTGATTCTTCTTACTATGGGCACAAAGTAAGAAATCTGTGTGCAAAAGATACATGGAGACTCACCCACACTTCATCCATAAAGGGACTCCAATTTACTTTCCCCAAAACATGATTCAAAAATTTTCAAATCTTTGTGATAGGTTATCTTCTTTTTACTACGGTTTCAGAAGTAGGATGCTCTCAGCTCACCAGTCAGACATCTGAGTCTCAAGGAAAACGATGTCCAACACCAGTGTTTTTCCATATAGTGAAGGCAAAGAACAAAGCTCTCCTCAGGCCAGAGCCAGGGACATTCAAGTTTCTGCTGTCAGAGCCTTGGTTTCATGGTTTCCCCTGGCAACCACCAGTTCTCCCAAGGTTACAGTGGATAACAAATTAGAAGCAGCAAAGTAGGGAGCTGTTAGAAGCAGGCACATTGACAAGTGACAGGTGTCAGAAAGAGGAGTGTGAGGCACACTAAGTGGAAATGCCCAGCAGCCCACGTCCAGTAAGTGGTGGCCATGTGACTCTTAGTATCATGATCATCCCCAAGGCCATCGCTTTATTTGAGCCACACCAATGGCCCTGACTCATCAAGAAAAGATTAACTTATGTCAAGAATATTCTGTTTAGTAAGGAAAAGAAGTTTTCAATACACTTTAGAAAAATTTCCATCAAAATGATTACATATATATAATATATATATATATATATATGCATATATGAGTTATCAAGCTTCAGATACCTGGAAAATTCACATGGTAGAAATGTTTAGTAGTTGAAATTGCTGAATATAAAAGATTTTACTTATGTAAGTTTATTTCTTCTTAGGGGCCAAAGGTAGGTGCTGGGAGATCCTTGATTACTTATTAGCATACCATATGATATTCTTGTTCCAAGATGGATTTTACCTGGGTTATTTTCAAGTTTCATAAACAAAGATGAACAAGAATCCTAATTAGTGTACAGAAGGGAGAGTGAATAAAAGGGGATATTACAGTGGTAAGTGCATGTACATACTTATAGCAGTATAATTTATGACAGCTAAATTTAGAAGTAGCCTGGATGCCCATCAACAGATGAATGATTAAATAAAATGTATCTTCACACAGTGGAGTACTACTTAACCATAAATAAAGATAAATTTGATTCATTGGTGGGAAAGTAGATGCGCCTTGCGACCATAATGCTAAGTGAAATGAATAGGACATAGAAGATTACATATTTAAAGAACAAAATAAAAGATACAAAAAGCACAGAGGTAGATCTGGGAATGGGGGAGAGGATGGAGGAAGGAGAGGGAAAATGGAATGAAAAAGATTAAGATTCAATATGTCTATGTAGCAATTCCCCAAGATGAATGTAATTATTATGTATCCCAAGCATATATTAATAAAATAATAAAATGGAAGCTTGAAATATGTCACGACACAAATAGTTGACAAAGCAACAGATCTAGTAACTAATTACATCTTCAGCTTTTCCTTTCTGCCCTGTTCTTTCTATTTTCTAAATATCTACTTTCTCCCCAAATAACCACCAGTTTCAGAAGTGATCGAGCTACCTAAACAGAATTCAACTTCTGTCTTTCCCATTCTGTGGGTGGACAGGCACCTTCTTTCTCTCGCTTCCTCTAAAATCATCCCATTATTTCCCCAATGTGTTTGGTGGAAAGTGAGAGGAGACAGGCCTGCAGCTGGGGTAACGTCTCACAACCGGGGCTGCAGTCTCTCAGCTCCGAGCTGGCTTCTGTGGCGGAGGGTGAGGTGAGCGGGTCCCCCAGGCGGTAAGTCCCAGTGACACAGGCGAGCCTCAGCAGCAGGCAGAACGCTCTTCCACAAGAGCATCCCTTCGGCCCTGCTTTTAATTCTGACCTAAACATCTCAGTTGTTTAGGAAATGTGGGAAAGAGAGCTAAACATTGGAAGTTAGCAAGCTAATAGTATTTCCTTCAAAACAAACAATAGCAATCCCTTCATGTAAACATTGTACTCGAAGATCTGGTCAATGAAAAGTGAAATGTGAAACATGAAAATAACTGGAATAAAAGCACCAGGTCAGTCAATATTTATAAGTCACATGACAGTATAAATGGAAAATGTAAAGAAATCTACAGGTAAAATTAAGGAAAAAGCTTATCTGTATTGACTAGTGCGATATCAGTGGTCATAGGTCAACAGTTAGAATATAGAACCTTTAGAAGGAAGGAAAGAAGTCTGTTTCCAATGAAAACATAAAATGTAAGTATCTAGGGAAATTTTCCAAAAGACATACAAGACTTTTAGTGGAATCATAATATCTCAAAATGGAAAGACATTAAAGAAGACTTAAATAAATGGAGACCTAGAAATTGTTCATAATAGATGACTTAGTAATATCACATCTTCACAAGGCTCAATAATGTAAAAAAATCTCAGAATTATTTTCATGGGGTTATAAAATTAATATATATGGACAGAGAGCCAAATATTGCTAAAACATGCTGAAATAAGAGAATCAGCCAAGAACCTTTTCCCTCAAAATAGCCAGGGTAGTTTCAAACTATTGGAAATATTGTAGGATTAATAGAAACTTAGACATATTGGCCAGTGGAACAGAATGGAGAATTTAAAATAACTGCATAAAGGAAAATCTGATATGAGACAGTTGACATTGCAGATAAATGAGGAAATGATCTACTTAGCATTTGTGAAAAATCATCTACCTTTTAGGAGAAGAATGTGCCCTCTTTCCTCACATAATGTATAAAAATTACTTCCAGACGAATTAAAGACTCAAATGAAAACAAAAGACAAAAAATAGAGGAAAATCACATAGGTGCTTTAAAAGTAGGGCTAATGTTTTACTTCTTAATCTTTGTGATGAGTGGGTATAGAAATGACTACTTTCATGTTTCACTGTGAAGAGTATGTGTGTGCATTTATGTGTATGTACCCTATAAATATACATGTTAATATGATGTGATTCATAATAAAGTGTAACACTTCCATAGATAGAACTGCTGAAATTTGCACATTCAAAATCCTGATTATTTTGGTTTCTATACTACATATTTACTTGGAGAAATGAAAGTTCCACATTGTTTTTGTGTATATTTCAGCACATTTTAAATATAAGGGTTACAGAGTATCAACATTTTCCCAGGTTCTGTAAGTGAATTTGAAGGCTGAACGCATATTTTTCTGAGTTCACTTATTCATTCATGCCAAACGAAATAATTCAGTGTTCTTGTATCAAGTGACATGACAGTGAAGGAATAATAAATAAGCCCTGTGTACTTATAGCTTAAAGTCTGGTCTCTTGTGCTTTATAATCTTGGTTTGCACTCCATCCCCAGATCCAATTTTCTGCTCTTCCATGTCCCACTTTGTGTCTGGGACACAAACTTTCATATGTCTGACTTAAGCTCCTTTGATCTCCAGCTTCTGGTTGAATTTGGCCCTAGGAGGCACTGACAGATTGAGTGGTTGCACAAAAGAGTATCACCTTTGCTTCTCTTCTTGCTTTTCCAGGGTTTTGGTAGCTACTGCTTTTCTAGGTCCTATAGCATTTATTAGATGGCTCTTTATGCCTGTGGCCCTTTCTAGGTTTTGACAGCACTGTTTCCTCCCATTTTCCTTTGAAAATAAGCAGTGGCAGTAGGTTCCCACGCTTACTCATCTTAGGTTCCGCACCACCCTTTCTTGCTCTCTCCCACCCTGTACCTTACGAAGGTATTTACAGCTACTTACAATCTAGTAAGTGCCAGAAATAAACCACCAAGATGTGTATATGACACATCTGAAGCACCTCTTCTGATTCTCTTGGCTTTACTTGTCACCACATGCACAGCACTTGCGACACAAAATGCCACAGCACATTGATTCCAAGTAGACTCGTGATTCTGTCTTCTGAAGCCTCTAGGAGTACTCCCTGAATCTTTATTCCTGCTGCCACTTCTAGAACTCAGGTGAAATTCCCCAAGATATGAGGATTGACTTCCTGAATTGATGCCAATAAGGTCCATGGCATAGTTCTGAAATGATTAACACCGGTATGAGGGAGGGGAGACCTAACATGCCCACACAGCTCTGAGATGTTCTCTGTGGCTGAGGAGGAGCAAGTATGCTCCTGTGTCTCCTTGCTGCCCTGATTCAGTGAAACAAAAGCCAGCAGGGGAACATTTTCGTGTATCTGCTCCTTAGCCTCTGCTTAGCTTTCTATTTCCTTCACTTTCACTGCCCTGGGATGGCATTTGAAAATAAACCCTTATTGCATTATTTGAATTTGTTTAAAAAAAAAAAAAACAGCAAAGCCACCTCACAAGGTGGTCTGTTAAGGTATATGATGGAGCCTTCCTTAGATACCATAGTTCAGGGAAATTTCTTTGAGAACTAAAACCTAAAGGAAAAACAAGAAAACCATCTGAATAATAGCTTGATCAAAGAGATGAGGACAAACCAACATTTTAGGATTAGAAAGAGTATGTTTTAGCAAATACAAGGCCAGTATGAATAGAACAGGGTGACAAATAGGGAGGGGAAGTTATGAATTTGGAGAGGTTGACAGAGGTATGGAGGCCATAAGAAAGATTTTAAATTTAGCCTCAGTACAACAGGTGAAAGAATAGGAAGTTATTGGAAGTAGTTGTAACTTATTTGCATTTTAACAGTAATTTGAGTGTTGCATAGAAATGACTTCTAGTGGGAAAACAAGATACTTGGGTTTAAATTTCATATGGAGGCTAAGAGAAGTAAAAGTGCAATGTCTAGCACCTAGGCTTTTGAAGTTTGAAATCTATGGATAATATTGCAGCATTTTTTGAAAGAGACTACTTTACAGGAAATCCAGTTGCAGGAGTAGCTGGATTCAAACGCTCCGTTTTTTTGAAATGTTGAATCTGATACCTATGGAACATCAAATTAGAGATATTCGGGGGAATTTAGAAGCACAGAGTTGCAGTGTTTCATTCATAACTCCTTGCTCTTCCTCTTATCCCTGCATTCACACTGTGAGCAAATCTTTCCAATTTTAGCTTGAAAGCTATATTCCAAATCTGACCACTTCCCACCATTTCAAAGGTTGACATCACTGACCAAGCCACCTTCTTTTCTTCCTTTCTCCACTGCAATAGACTACTCATGGGTACTTTTTTATGATGTTTCTATAGTTCAACAATAACCTTATTATCTTTTAAAATGTGTGTCAAATCACTCTGATATGCTGTTCAAACCTACACTTGAAATAAAATACGGTTTCCCTTCTATGATTTCCAGAATTCAAAGACATTTTCATGTTTTACATAATCTCAAATATGCTTGGTTCATGAATAAATGAATAAGGTATCCAAATCACTAATAGATTTGATTTGGTGCAAAGTATCAGGCACAAGTGGGGAGATTAGACTTTAACAGGAGATCAGAAGTTTGTGCAAGAGAAGAAATAGTGGCTAGTTTCAAGGATTTTGTGAATGGAAGTGAATTTCCTGTTGAATTGTCTCTATTACCTCAGTGATACATGAGCTGATGTCACAAACAGATAGAATGTGTTTTGTAGGATACATGTGAGGGGGTGAGGAAGATGTAGTTAGTGAATAAAACATTAAAATTTCAACCACAGTAGGACTTACAGCACATGTTTAATGCCCATCATAATTTTATAATTGTGAATTCAAAGTTAATGTGGTCACCAGTCATACTATTTTCTCTTATAATATTTAACGCCAGGCAAAGAAAATATGTTAGTTACAAACAGTTTTGCCAGTGAAGTATGAGAAACAGTGAGAGGGAAAGTGGAGGGTGTTTGTGTAGTGACTGTGATAGGTGATAAAATCTAAACTGAGCAAAGAAAAATAAAGTCAAAACGTGGGGAGGGAGGTGATTGAGAATCGTGAGGGATTGATGGTGTAAACTGATTGATGATTGAGATGTGAGGTGGACTGCAACAGAGTGTATATTAGAGCAATAAACACTTGATATAGAGCTTTCAAAGATGGAGCTTAGCAACCCAGACATTGAATGGCTGCAGAAGGGTTATGAAAAGGCCATTGAAAAGAAAGATGCAAGAGTATTGAGCTACATTAAAGAAGAATTAAAAGTGTTGGATATTGAGGAGGAAGGAATCAAAGTGTTCGAGATTAGAGGACCATAGTGGAAATTAACAGCGAGCAGGTGCATACCACTAACATAGTGTTTGCTCAGTTGTTTCAGGAGGAAATGCAGAAGAAAGATGCCTTGAGGTGTTATTGAAAACAAAATTGTATTTACCTTATTTCCTGTTAAGAAGAAACCAACTGTTATATATAATCTTTTTTTGATATGTGACAGGAAAACAATATCTTCAGATCGTCACCATAGAATGCATGCCTATACTAAATCATTCCACATACACACCGTTGAATGTATAGATCCTTTACTTGTCAATTAAGTGTTATTTTGAAAATAAAGAAAGAACTGTGTTGTGCTTGTCCAGGGTTTACTCAGTAAGGATCAGCGCAACAGGTCAAAGTTTTGTGGGAACAAAGGTCCTTGCTTGCTCAGTATTTTCTCTTTAGATTTAATTCACACGTTGAGTATTAAAAAGGAAAAGTTCCATATTTTTCAAGCTATGAAAATGCATTTGTCCTTTGGTATTTGATATTTAACTTATAAAAATAAGAGTTAGTAAAGCAATTGCTTATTTTCAAGGTGTTGGCTTCAGTGGAATATAGAACTGCTCAGCTATTAAAAGAGAAAGAATAGCTGAACACCCAACACTTTAGTATGCGCTGTGTGACTATGGAGAGGCCATTTAGCATGTCTTATTCTGAAAATTTAACCTGTAATGTAAACTGGACTAAGAGATCTTTAAGAATCTACCTCGGTCTAAAATACTATTTCTTTATAGTCTCATATTTACCACATTGCTTTCTATATTTTACATTTCCAATTATTTTGGAATTATATATGCTATTTGCTAAAAATGAACTTTAGATAACTAAGATCCATGTGATTTTCATCTATTTCCCAAAAGACAAAACTGATGGAAATACAGTAATCTATACACATATCCGTTGGTTAGCCACCTAATGGAATTAGCATTATCGACAATAATTCAAATATCAGATAATAAAAAAGTCACTTACATTTTGATTTGGACCACACTTTACTTTGTAAGTATACCTTCTTATTTACATTATAAGCTAAATACAGTATGCTCTCTCTAGGTAATTATCAGTGGGGGCCATGAGGACAAAACGTTCTAGACCTGATAATGGAAAGAGAAAAACCAGATTATGGTTTCCAAACTTCAACAAATGAATAATAATCAACAGCAATAAAAGTGGGAATCAACAGCTGAATTCACTGAATAATAGAAACTAATTAAATCAGCCTGACTGTATGTGGCTATCCCCAATTTAATGACCAAATGTTGATTCCTAGCACAGGGCAAGGCACAAAAAATCTCAATGCATATTGATTTCTTTTTCTCTTGATTGTTAATAAAAGCTCTCTTTTCTCTGCCTGTAATTTATATGAAGGCCATTTCTTACCATCTTCCCTATTGATTTCAATTCTGAATAATAAAGAACTCCTAAATACAAAAGGATAAACATGTTCAAGTCTCATCCTGTAGCAAGAGCTTCATGGGACGATGAGAATGGTTTCCCTTCCCATAAAAAGTCTTTTTAAGAACGTGTGCACTCCAATGGCCTCCTTTGTCATCCACATGGCCTGTCCAGAAGTAAATTCAATGCCTCTCTTCACTGAACACCTCTGTAGGTTCTGCTTTCCCTTCTACACTTTGTCCCAGTCTTTTTGTCCCAGAAAGAATGACCTCAGCCAAAGCAATGACTTAGGACACATCTGCTTTTACGTTACCTAAAGCTCTGTGAGTCATTTTGAGTTGACTGTTGGATGTCTTAAGAAATTTTTGGTATACTATAAGGTTTGGCTTTACTTTTTTCTTTTTATTATTATTATTTTTTTTTTGCATGTGGATATCCAGTTGTTCTAGTATATTTATTAAAGGTACAATTCTTACTCCACTTAATTGCTTTTGCATCTTTGAAAGAAATCAATTGTCTGTTATGTGGATATCTATTTTGGGACTTCATATTGGTACCTTGGTGGTTTGATTATCTTGATAGCAATGCCGTTTTGTCAAGATTGATGTAAATTTGTGATAAGTCATGGGATTGGGGAGGGTTGGAGCCCTAATTTTGTTCCTTTATCAAAGTTATTTAGACTATTCTGAGCCTTTAGTATTTCTACAGAAATGTAAGAATCAAAATGTTAATTTTTATAAAAAATGATACTGGCATTTTGATAAGAGACTGTGTTTTCTGATCTTTATATTATTTTCTTCTATTTGTTCTTGGTTTTGTTCTTTTATATCTAATTTCTTAAGGAAAGTTATGATGGTATTTCATAACTTTCTTCTTTTCTAATAAATGTAGTTGGTGTTAAAAAAAAAGAATGTGTGCATTCAAAACTACTTTAAACCTATTTATTTAGAGGATATGGGATAAATTTCCCCTTTGGGTACTGATATAGGACTATATGGTATCATGCAAATGATTGTTCTAAGCGACCAATCTTAAAATGGATGGTTTGAGATAATACAATATGCTTTAACAAATGGGATTTTAACACTCTCCAGGTATTTTCCCCGCTGTGTGAAATCTGCAGTGTTAAATCTCTTTGTTCAGCTCAGACAGATCATTTGTCAAATTCCTCCTCATTATTAAAAATGTATTCAATGGCATTTAATGAGTACATATGGATTCAGAAATGATCACAAATCAAAATTTCAAAAGTCATATTTTTATCTACACTCTCCAAGGCTATGAATATGTAGCAGGCCCTTAATGTGGGTGATTCTTAATGCTCAAACAGGACCTAATCCTTATAATATTCACAGAGTTTTCACAGCCTTCACTCCCTCTTTAGATAAGAAAATTACAAAATTCAAAGAGATGGTGTCAGTATTAAGGAAAGAAACTCCAAGAATGGGGCTTCTGACCTCAAACCAACTCCTCTTCCTTTTGGTGCCTTTGTAATTAATGTTGCTAATTCACTCTTTTATGCAGGAGCTACAGTTTGCAGAGGGCTTTGCACATAAATAGTACTATCAACAGTAATTGTTTAATAAATACAACTGCAAACTTAGAAGCCTTGGAATCTTATTTTGAAGCATTGCTTCTTGTCATTGGATGGGTACATCTCAAAATTAGTGAGAAAATTTCCTTTTCAATTTCATGCACTGAGAGAGAGAGGCTTCCCCGCTGCTATGTAAAGCAGTGCAAACACTGATGTTAATAATGCTTGAGATTCCCTAAGGCAGCGCATCGCAGGACTGAGAATGACAGAAGTCCATGGAATCCTTTCTTATTGGACCAGGTTCTGATTCAGGAATGTTTTAAAAATGTACACATGTAAGGATGAAGGTCCCACAGGCATGTGGGTCCTGCTGCCCTCTAAAATCGAATATTCATATCAAAAGTTTCTCACTCAGGTATAGTCCTTAACTGGACACAGAGTTTGGAAGCCAGAGTTTTTAGGTTTTCAAGCCTGAATGGGGTGACAGTTGCTTGCTTTGAAATGTATGTGACCAAGATTTAAACCTCTAATCAAGTATATATGTGTGAGAGAAATAATCATTATATATACATGCATACATATGTGTGTGTGTTTACATATTAGGATAAAATTTATGTATATAAATATATCATGATTATATTTTTATGTATCAAGAATATACCAATTATATACTACACATAGCGCAATATATACAATAAAATCATTAGAACAGCTGATCCGAGAACTAAACTGGGTCAAACCTTCTAGAGTTGAGGTGTGAGCTCAAAATGAACTGTAATAGGTCCATCTAACACTGAGGACCGAGCATCTGCCCAGTGCTTATCCAGCCTCACTAACCAGGGGGCAGGACTGGTGCCAGACACCAGGATGTCACTGCAGCCCACAGATGGCGATCAGGTGGCTATAAGAGCATAGAAAGGCACCCGATAGGGCCAGGCCGGGGATTTTGCAGGCCCTGACAGCTGTCTCTCACTTTATTTCTTTGTAATATTTTGTAGGTGGCAACAGAAGGCAGATTCAGCCCAAGGCTCTCTGCTGAGCTGTTTCCAGCCCCTGCTTAGCTAAGGTGGCACGGCAGGCTCCTCCAGCCCTATGAATTCTGTCGCTAAAAACCCTGCCAATACCAGGTACGAGCTGGGCTTGTACAAGTCAGGGTCATCTCTGTGACTCTTCTGTGTTTAACAGTAGGGCAGCTAACTTCATAATCCTGCCCTGGATTTTTCGTCCCAGCTTCCATCTCCAAGGAGATTATAGTCTTCTAATATCTTTCCTCTTTTTCTCTACTTACTACACGGCAGTGTCCAAATGTGATTAGATTTACTCCGTGCCACTGCCTCTTGTGTCTGCAGTCACAAACTACAAGGTAGACCTGAAAGGTGCTCAACAATTTTGCCTTCTCATTTTGCCTTTTTATTCCTCTCTGAAGCTCAAGCAGCTGATGTTCAAACCAATTTATTTCTTTCTCAGACAGACACTGCAGACATTACATTGGTGGTTAAATGGTTTCCATTCTCCCAAAATAGATAAGATGCCTGTCTTATTGGGTTATTTCAGCTCCCTGTGATCCCATATCCTGTTGCTAACAAAGGTCACTAAGATTTTGGAATTTGAGTAATGGAGTCTTGGGGGCGCTGGCTTTATTTGAGCAGCATCAGCCGATCGCCAGTGATGAAAACCTGAAAGTCTTGCCTAGTACCTCTCGGGATTCTCAGAGCCCAAACTAGGATTACAGCAGAGCAAGAGAGGCTTTCCCATACAAACCTAGCTTCTATTCTTAGATTTGCATCCAAAAGGAGCATGGTTGTGGCACACTTTATAATGGCCTAGTAGCACCAAGCCTAGTGACCTTCAGCTGTCAAGGAATGAAGCTCTTTCTCCAACTCTTCCATATGTTAGGGAAAGAGTTCATGAATATTTCTGCATTGTTTACCTATATGCCACCCTAGATTTCAGGTTTTTCCCGTCACTTCTAACTCTAATCCCTCTTTTTAAATTTTGATTTGTCTGGTACTCCTTTCTTCCATCTTTATTACTGAGCAACAAAGAGACAATCCATTAACAGCACTCCCTACTCAAATAGAAAGTTACAGCTTGACCACAAAACAAAGCACTGTGCATTCTATACCCACTCAAAAACCTTATTCTCATAATTTCATGCTTTTTTATCTTCTACAAATATTAAAGTAAAATTAAACAGGGTCAGAAATTTCAGTATGACTCTCACTGCTCTTTTGAGACAGAGTGGAGTATGTCCTCAGATCAAGTGATGTAGTGAGCCTGAGTCTTGTATTCTGCTATGGAAAGCAGAAAAGGAAGTAGGTGCTCTAGATGAAAGAGCAATGAACCAAGTCAGTCAGTAGCACAGGAAATGGCAAGAATCCTGGGAATTGCATTTGCCAATTGCTGGGCATTTGCATTTAGTCTCTATTCAACTTATTAGGGTGATTATAATCAAGTGTCTGATTTTAATCTTGCTTATTCCTCTAGATAACCTGTCAATTTTTCATTTCCTTCACCTTTCCCTAGTTTGGATTCTAATCTACCTTTCAAATGCCACTTCCCTGCTTAATAAGCTTTAATGGTTCCTCATTGCCTATAAGATAAAATTGCATGCACCATTAACTATAATAAAGTAAGCTAATAACAGCTAGCATTTATTGAGTCTTTTTTAAGTGCACTGTGCTAGGTGCATTAAATGCATGATACCTAGATTTCATAACTGCTCTACAGGGTAAGTACTGTTACTCCCACTTTACAGATGGAGAATTGGAGGCTCTAAGAGGTGTGGGGATCACTCAGAGTCAAAGAACTAACAAGAGATGGAGCCAGAATTCAAAGGCAGTTTCTTTTATTTCAAAGCCCCTGTGTACATTCATCAATTTCTTCATTTACTTAATTGATATTTATGGGTGCATTTATCAACAAAGTATTATGAGGCAAAAAGGGTGCACATTAAGGAGTGCTAGTATTCAAAAAATAAATATAAGCCTAGTGTGGTGGCGCACGCCTTTAATCCCAGCACTCGGGAGGCTGAGATAGGAGGAGCGTTGGGAGTTTGAGGACGGCTTGGGGTACAACGGGAGCGCAAGGCAGGCCTGAGCTACATAGTGCGACCCTGCCTCAAAAAAAACCAGGGCTGGGAGTTTGGCTCAGTGGTTTAAGCACCTGCCCTGGCAGGTGTGAGGTTGTGAGTTCAATCCCCGGTGCCACAAAATAAATAAATAAATAAACAAACAAACTCTACCAAGTAGGGGAAGTGTGAATTTGTATAGGATGTGGGATTGGCTTTTGGAAGCTGACTTTTTTAGCATGATGAACAACAAGAAAAAATGAATAATCAAAATGAAACATACTGCCATAGCAAATATGAACAAGAAACTAAAACCCATGAAAAATGTTCCTTTCTTTGATTCAGTCCAACCCTACTGATTTTTTAAAATATTGTGCGATTCACTTTAATTTCCTTTTGCAAAAAGAATGCTGACTTGGGAAGGGTGGTGATGCATATTTTATTTTAGAAATCTACAGTCTCACAAAGAGGTAGTTCATCATAAAATGGTGAGTATAGTCTCCAGGGAAGGGCATACATCTGGGGAGTCATCAAAGCTGTAGCCAGAATCTTCTTTTCACTGGCCTCTTCTGTTAGTGTAGCATACTAAACATTTGGGATGAGAATTGTTTTAAGGAGAAAGGACCCTCATGAAAACTGCATAGGCTGCAATCTCCCTCGCCATCTGGAGCCCCTGGTAGCACCTGAGTGGATAACTTGCACTCTCCTAAGAGGTGCTTCTGAGGACCTCAAGCATGCAGTGCCCCCGGAACATGACCTGCCTTTGAAGGTGAAATAGTCATGTGAGGAGTGGGAAGTGGAGAAAGGATTTCCACGTGGTGTCCTCCTTCGCAGAGTCAGTGCCCGGTGCCTCATTCTCAAACAAACGTGTGAGCGAAAAACAACCTGCAGACTGACTCAGACACAAAACATTGCCCAGCATCCCACTGGAATCTAAAACAAACAGTTGACTCAGACTCAACATGCATACACATTATCCTGTCAAATTCTGTTCTTTCTAACTCAATTTTTCCCGATGACTGCACTCTTTACTTTCCTTGCTGAGTCTGCTGCCATTGTTCCTGGAAATTATGCGAAATAACGTTGCTTTGTTTTTCCTCCGAACTCAGATTATTCTAATTATGAAATCATTGTGGTTTTCTCCTCTTGCCGTCCTTGTGCATCTGTTCCCAAAAACATATATGAAATCATTTGATACATATGAACTGGGGACAATTTACTTCACTGCACTGAACCACTGTATATATCCCATCTTTCATGTTTGATCCTATTCTATATTCCTTCTGTGGTATAGGATTGGTCTTTGATAATTTTTATTCACCTTCTTAATAGAGTACTTTTAGAAGTTCAGAAGGTCTTGAATAATCCAGTCTGCTAACATGATATCTGAGAGAAATGGCTAAGGAAAGAAGCAGCTCTCCTTCCTCTTGCAGCTTATAAGGTTACGTGCATTAATCTAGCCCTTCTGTAATCCCAGTTGGAATATAGAAGATTTAGACTCCATGCTCTTTAGAATCCTCTAACCTGAATCTCATGACTGATGAAGCTGTTGGAAAACATTCACCATGAACAACAAGTAAGATGGGTCTTTGCTCCTTCTGAGGGAAAAAAAAAAAAAAAAAAACTAAACAGAGTTTGACAACAGCAAACGATGAATATTATAGAATCCTTAGGCTGAAAGCACAGAGACCAACAGTGAGGGGCACATCATAGAAAAAAAATCTATTTTTTAGAAATAGGATTACAATCATTTGCCTCCCCACTATAACTTTTTGGCTGTTTTGTTTTGCTTTGTTTTTGTTTTGAGATGGATCTCTGTAATCCTGGCTGGCCTTAAACAATGCTCACTATGTAGCCCAGGCTGGTCTTGAACTCGCAGCAATCCTCCTGCCTCAGTCTCCAGAGTGCTCGGATTACAAGTGTGTGCCACCACACTGGGTTCCCCACTGTAGCTTTAACAACAACCGCACACCTTCTGCCCTAGGTACATTACTGAAGGCACTTCACAGAAGGAAGGCAAGTGGGTTCAGGTATCCCTTCATGCTAAATTTAGCTTTGCACTGCTATCTCAGGAAAGCCATTTTCTCTCTCCTTTTGTAACTATATTTTGCCTCCTGTGAAATGGAAATAATAACACTTACCTTCTGCAGCCCACAGGGTGTTATGAGGATTAATTAAAGTTCTTTGAAGGTAACAAGTCCTGAGCACAATTATTATTAGCTTAGCAAACTGCCTGTTTTAATACCAAGGGTCTCCTGGAAAGTCAGACGAGCTCTCTTAAGCATAACCTTCCCTCCCATATTCCCCATATTACTTTCTGCCAGCCCCAGTGTGGAAAGGACTAGAAGATGTTCTCTGGAAAGCAAACCTTCTCTATGGGATTAAACTGCATAAATAATTGAAAGTGCCAATATGCCTGAAGAGTATAGAGCACCTTCTGATTATTCCCCTCCTTCTCAGCCTCCTCTTTGGAGCTGAAACTCAAAGCTTTAGCTAATTTTTTGAGGTAAACACTACAGAGGCTAGTGTTAATTAATTCTTTGCCTACACATAGCATTTTGCCTACTTTAAAATATTTTACAAAGTTGTACACATGATTGTTGTTAAACATAGTATATATAATGGGTATAAATATAAACACATTTTCCTAAACACAATGAGAGGAAAGCAATGGTAAAATCTCACTTTTAAACTTACAGTTTTGAAGGTATTTTAATCAAATAGTTAAAAAAGATAACATTCTAAATTTTAGAATCTCCCCCTTCTGGCATGAGTGTGATGATTTCATAGCTCTGGAAGTAATGGAAACCTGAAAGATAGTTGTTGGGCTTCTGACTGTAGCCCACTGTGTGAGTCACTTTCCCATCACTGAGACAAAGCACCCAACATTCACCACTTACAGAGCAGAGTTTTATTTTGACTCATGGTTTAAGAGAGTGCAGTCCACCGATGCTTGGCTCCAAGGCAGGGATGGAATGGCACAATTGCCTTGCAGAGGAAAACTGCTTGCCACATGATAAGGCAGCAGAAAGAGAAGAGAGGAGGCCCATAGGGCTCTCCAAGAATACATCCTTCAGGTCACACCCTAAGTATGTGTCTAGCAATGAGGCTCCACTCCCAATAGCACATTTAACTATGAACCCATCAATTTATTAAACCACTGTTGAGTACTGTGCCTTCATTGCCAATCACTTTGCAAAAGCCTCACCCCCAAATGAGAGACTTTGGGGGACATCTCAGATCGAGACCATAATACCCACCTACTAAGTATCTGTCTTTTCATTTGCCAGTAATACACCCTTGTTTGGGAAACCATCCTATTCACCCTTCCATAACATTTCACCCCTTGAGTATCCATTTCCTTAAATACGATGCTCACCATGTGTGCCACATACTCTAAGTACATTCTATCCAGCATGGAGAACAATGAGATTTTCACTTTTCTTGCTCTAGACAAGATCAAATCTTACATAGACTGTGCATTATTATAGATGACCTACATTATATTAACAATTAATTAACATTATCACATCAATTTCACCACCTGCTATAGGAGGTTTTTTTCTCTACTGGTGCTATTGATTTTTAACCTACATGCAAGACTTCACATTTATGAATATTTATTTAGCATTCTACTCTTCACTTGTTTATCTCAGCTTGATTAAATCATTATCAGCCTTGACTTTTCCAGGCAGTCTGTAAACTCACTTTTTCCACCAGCAGGAGTGATGGTGATCCCTTTACTCCCATCATTGCCTTTGCAAATTGTCTAGTTTGCAAAGGAAGACATCTCAGGAAACATAAAAGCAAAGCAAATGCAAAAGAATGAATGCTAATGAGTGAATAAAGTGCAGAGATGAGAAAGACAGTAGAAAGACAGTTTAAAATTTCCTAATTTCTTGCCATACTGCTCTAAACACGTCAACAATGCAAAACAGAATTCCATTTTTCTAAGATCATACAAAAGGAGCACGATTAATATGAAAGTATGAATTTCTAGTTTGGCAAACATTTTCTCTAACTTGTTACAAATTCATTTTCCTTGTATCATTTCCTCTTCATGTTCCCCATCAGGAATCGAAAGGGCCTTACTAATTTAGTGCAAAAAGTTTTTTAATGGATCATATAGGGGAATCGTACACTCTTTTTTCATTCTTGGGAATTTTTATTGATGCAGAAGCTATTCTATTATTTTCTGGGGATCTCGAAGGTAGCATCACCTACTATCACTATCAAGCCATTAGTTACCTGACTATTGCACTTTCCTTGGCCATTAAAAGTTCACCCTTCTACCCTCCTTTGGAAATGAAACTCTAGAGATTGTCTTTCATTTCTATTTTTATTAAAAAATTTTAATGCATTGCCATTTTACCCTCCCGCTTGCAATGATCGCACAAAGAACCAAAGAGCAGCCAAGAAGAATCCTAAGTAATCCTTAGAGAAATAAGACAAGTTATAATTGAATAATCTGCAACCAACAGTTATTATCTGGGTTACAATCTTTCTGAGCAAACCTTCATGCCAGAATGTGGTGGTATAAATAGACACATGCTCTGGGAAGAAGAAAAAAGAAGCCCAGAGACAGAAGTCAGAGTAGACAGGAGACAGTGTCTTGTAAAAATCCAAAGCTTTAAAAAATTAAAGCTGTAATAGCACAAAGATTGTCTTTTGAATTGTACAAGTGAGATTCTCCTCTCTGAAATCCAGTTTAGGTTAATGGCCTGAGGAGAATCTTGGCTTCCACCTCCCACAAATGTATAAATTAGGTTTGAGCGGTACTTGCTAGAGGCTTTACACATGTCTCAGAAAGAGAGGCATGATGCCATTTGTTTTTCCTTAGATCAACAATAAGAAATTCACAATACAATTTAAAATCTATTTGCCATAATATTTGTTAGCAGTAAAAATAATATGGACTACATTCAAATAAGCTAAACTAACAAGATAAGAATACAAATCATACTCTACTTTCCCTTTTACTTGATTGTGAACTCAGAGAAAATGGTGCCAGGGTTTTCTCAGAATAATATGAGAATCAGAAGAGAGATAAGTTAATTGAGCAGATTTTACTGTTACCCTAGTCCCATCTCCTCCTTCCTCCCTTCCTTCATCTCTGATATACAAATAGTGACCTCACCACTAAATATCTCACAGCTGCTGATGTCTGCAGTCATTAACTTCTAAATGACATTTTCATTTCCTACTTAGAGACCTAAAGAGCATTCTTTTGGCAGTTGGAGTCTGATTAAAAACGTTCAGTGGGCGTGGGGGTATGGGTGCAGATGGTCTATCTTGGGTACATCTTTGGTCTTGTAGCTTGTTTGGAAGGCTGGGACTTTGCCTGGGAAGCAGAATCATCATTTTATGGACACAGGTCTTTGCCTTGATCCCTGAAGGTTTATTTATTCCACCTTAGGGATATTTTGAAGGCTCTTCAACCCTCAGAAGGGTGAAAAGTGAGTTAGAAATGTAGAGATTGGAGGGAGTAAAAAGGAAAAGTTAGTGGGATAGAGTGTGAAGAATTGTGCATTTTACAGTCAGCCTACAATGTACTGGGACTGATTCTCTTACTGGGACTGGAGTATAGCAAACTGCCTTGTCACTACCTGGCACTCTGTGGTCCCTTTGGTCTATTTGTGGATGCCTGTGTGCACACACAGTTTAGTTAGTGAGGACAGGAGAAAGGATGACATAGAAGGAAAGACAGGAACCCTGTTAGGCTTTCATCCTTAAATGAAAAACACATAAGGGGCTGGCAGAGCTCCTAGCTTCTCTCCTTTGAAGTGGCAGAGATGTCTCCATCTCTATGGAGTGTATTGAGTTACCTGTTCACCAGTGAGAACCAATAGCCAGTATTGTCCTTAGAGTGCCTAGTGGCAAAACAGCAAATCCTACTAGGCTAGATGCAAAATCAAAACATACAAAAATAAAAAGAAATTTGAAAGACAAGTAGATAAGTGTTTTCCTGCAAATTGATAGACATTATTAGCTGTCTGTAAGATCTTCCTTACCATATTCTAATTGATCTGTCTTACCCCATAAAAACACAGATAAAGCCTTCATCTTCTTAAATAATATTACCTGACTATGGAGGACTTACTTCAGTCAACATGACATTGAAGAAAGCTACAGTGGAAAGTCGAGCGTGTGCTAAAGGGATGGGATGTGCCCCCAGGTGACACTGGGAGAGGGTGTTGTGCTGAAGAGGATCAGTCCAAGGCACCATTGTTTTTGTAGACAGAAATGGAAAATTTGAATTAGTGTTGGTGTGCCTCTGTTGCCATAAGTCAGTTGTTATCTTTACAATTTACTCTCTAGCAATGTGTCTTGACTTCAAATTTATCTCGGATACAATTAAGGTTTGTCAATTCCCAATTTACACAGTTGAAAACTGAGAGACAGTGTTGTACCGTCTATACTCACATCAATAAAACAGAAGGAAATGATTGATCAGAGAACTTGTAACAAACAAGCTAATTCCCCAATTTTAATACAGGTTCTCTTTTCAAACCAAATGTCTTTCTGAAGAAATTGAATGAAATTAACCTAGGATGTTATAAATCTGGCAAGGTGATATGTAGAACTTGACTTTCTTCCTTTCTTAATAATGGTGATTATAATCTGGAGTGGGAACGCATCATTAATTTTCCCCTGCATTTTGAAAAACTAAGTCTGCTTGACACCAAGACTGGTGCACATGGATATCCATGCTAACAGGCTTTCATGCCTGGCGTGATCCACATCAGACAAGTTGCTGAGTTAGAGAGGATGATTAAGATCCCCAAATCCTTTTATGAAGAAAAAAAAAACTTTTTTGTTCCCTCCCTTAGGAATTTTGGGGGGAGTTTTGTTTACTGTTTATTTATTTATTTATATTAGTACATGTTTTCAATACATAATGTTCACATTCTTTCTAAGAAGTTGGTACATGTACTAACATGTTTCAGTTTCCCTCTCCTGCTTCACTCCATCTCTTGCTCCCTTTCCCATTTGAGAAAGATCTATCTCCTTACCTCCTTGTATTTTCCTCTTTATTTATGATTTGGATTTCTCACATATAAGAAACTATGTTACACCTAAGCTTCTATCCCTGATTTATTTTGCTTATCACTATGGTCTCAAGGTGAATCCATTTTCCAACAAATGACTTAAATTTATCTTTCTTCATGACAGAGTAGTATTCCATTGTGTGTAAACATCGTATTTTGTTTATCCATTTAAAAAAAAAAAAGGAAAACCTTTTTGAAATGACAGTTCACCATAATTTCAGTTAGGCTTTGAAAAATTCCAACTATAACTATATATACAAGAGAATAAAACTTAAACCTGAGTCCCAGGCTAGATATCTTACCATTCTTTCAAATTTCAGAGTAATTCCCAGTATTTCTATAAGTGGCACAACCTTATTTTGAGATTTGGTTTCTCCCAGAAAAATTAAAATCGGTGTCTGGGCCAACAAAATAAATCCCAGTTATGGACTCAATAGGCTTTCCCACTAGTATTTAATTGTGACCAAATATGATTTGGACTTTTGATGACTATTGTTATTTAAGGAGAGATAATAACCGATGGTTCTTTAGTCAGCAATATCTTGGATGGTTGCCCTAGCAACATTTTTAAACTATACCTTAGCAAGCATTACTCGATCTCCATGGAATGCTCCATGGGTTTAGCCCTTGCCTTGGTACTACTTTTGTATCTAACAAATTCCTGTTGTTTCATTCATGACTTTTGGAAAAGTTCTCTGACAAACTCCATTTTCTCAAAAACATTAATAACTCCTGTCTATTTTTTTCTGCAAATTGTTCCATTTACTCCATTGTTCTGTGACTTTTGTCTAATCAACTAAGTCCAAACTAAGTACCTGCTGTATACTGAATAATAT